>JXCR01129081.1:15444-37911 GCA_002079205.1 Phalaenopsis hybrid cultivar
CTTGTTTGGATGAATTTCCTAATGGGTTCACTGGGTTGTTTGCCCATTGTTGATTTGTAGAAGAATTAGGATAAGAAGGTCTATAGTTAGCATTTCCTTTGATAATGAATTTCTTAATGGGTTCACTGGGTTGTTTGCCCATTGTTGATTTGTAGAAGAATTGTTACCTTGGTTGGATGAATTTCCTAATGGGTTCACTTGGTTGTTTGCCCATTGTTGATTTGTAGAAGAATTGTTATAATCCTGGGTTATAATAGTTCGAATATGGGTTGTTGGGTCTATTAATAGCATTTAAGGTTTCAACTGGGTTACAATAGTTCGAATAAGGGTTGTTGGGTCTATTACTAGCATTTAAAGTCTCATATGAAGGTTGAACATCCACAGGTTATAATAGTTCGAATATGGGTTGTTGGGTCTATAATAGCATTTAAGGTTTCATATAAACCAATTGTTGATTTGTAGAAGAATTGTTATTCCAATTAAAATTTTGATGATTCTTCCAACCTGGGTTTATTTGTAGAAGAATTGTTATTCCAATTAAAATTTGGATGATTCTTCCAACCTGGGTTGTAATGGTTTGTAGAAGAATTGTTATTCCAATTAAAATTTGGATGATTCTTCCAACCTGGGTTATAATAACATTGTTGATCTGTAGAAGAATTGTTATTCCAATTAAAATTTGGATGATTCTTCCAACATGGGTTATAATAGTCAAATAATGTTGCTGGGTATATTAATAGCATTTAAAGTCTCATATGAAGGTTGAACATCCACAAGTTGCCCAGATGAATTCTCTTCCATCATAGGAGGTGTTGGAGAATAATTCATCCCATAATGATCTAAATTCTTTGATATTGCAACAATCTGCGAAGCAAACATAGATATTGCATTAGAATCATGGATACTTTTGATATTGCAGCAATCTGCAAAGCTAACATAGATATTGCAGCAGAATCATGGATACTAGCTAACAGTAATTTGTGAAGCTAACATAGATATTGCATCAGAATCATGGATACTAGCTACTCTTTTAGTAGCAATCTGTGAAGCTAACGTAGATATTGCATCAGAATCATGGATACTAGCTACTCTTTTAGAAACATAGATATTGCATCAGAATCATGGATACTAACTACTCTTTTAGGATTTACCCGTTCAGAAAGATATTGCATCAGAATCATGAATACTAGCTACTCTTTTAGGATTTACCCGTTCAGAGGGCCATTGAAAATTGTTGGTAGCCACCTTTTCTTTTAATGAATAAGCCTCATCAAAAGATTTTGACATTAAAAAACCACCAGCCGCATCATCTATAATCAATCTAAGAGATCCCACTAATCCCTTATAAAAAGTTTGAATTATCAACCAATTTGGTAATGAATGATGAGGGCACTTCTTAAGAAGATCTTTAAATCTCTCCCAAGCTTTATATATTGACTTCATCAATCTGACAGAACGATGTTATGTCCTTTCTAAGTTTAGTAGTTTTGGATGGATGGAAATATTTGGATAGAAATTTCTGTGAAAGTTCTCCCTAAGTTCTAATAGATCCCATTGCTAACAAATTTAACCACATCTTAGCCATATCCCTTAGTGAAAAAGGAAAATGTCTAAGTCTCACAGCATCGTTTGAGACTCTGTCATATTTAAAAGTAACACACAATTCTAAAAAACTAGCAAGGTGTAAGTTCAGATNTAATACGTTAATCGCAACAATGAAGTTCAATTTGCTTATCTGTCACTAATAGACAATTGAAAAAAATATGTAATTTTAATAACTATTAAATAACTAATTATACTAATGAAGTTTTTAAAGTGATATTCAATATATAAGAAAACATCCTTCTCCTTGTCAAGATAGAATAGTGAATGGATAAAGTGAATCATTTCAAATTGTATTGTGCCAAATAGGAGCATACCTATTCTTTACTCTTTGGTCCATGCATAAAGAACATTGACTAATCCTACGCATATTTACTGAATCTGCGGCTAGGCTGGGAGGATACCGACTCTCACTTCGGAGCTCCCATGCTCCCTTCGCCTGAGGGCTAACATCTACACTTCAGCACCCAAACGATAGGACCAAATTGGGGATTTTATTCTGTCACTCTAAAATCTCCAATTCTACGCCTGATAATTTTATTTCCCTATTTATTTTCACCCAACTTCCAAATGTCATTCTAAAATCTCCAATTCTACGTCCGATAATATTATTTCACTATTTATTTGCACCCAACTTCCAAGGGCTTTGACCTTCCTGAATCTTGGATGTAATCTTCACTTTAGTTGTAAAACTCAACATATTTTAACAAATCAATTGGCCAGATTGAAAGTAAATTAAGATCGAAGTAAAAATATCATCATAATTTCTTAAACATCTTCATGGCTTCACCAATTCAAATCACCATTTCACAAATCTCAAGACAAGGAGAAAGACAGAGCATCAATTCAAATCACCATTTCACAAATCTCAAGACAAGGAGAAAGACAGAGAAAACTACTCAGATAATTCAAATCACCATTTCACAAATCTCAAGACAAGGAGAAAGACAGAGAAAACTACTCAGAACATGGGGAAAGCACAACACAACTTGGAATTCATATGTAAAATCAAAGCCATACAAACTATAACAAGTAATGGGAAAACACAACAAAACTCGGAATTCATATATAAAATCAAAGTCATACAAACTACAACAAAGGAAAACACAACAAAACTCGGAATTCATATATAAAATGAAAGTCATACAAACTACAACAAGTAAAACCATTTCACAAATCTCGAGACAAGGAGAAAGACAGAGAAAACTACTCAGAACTCATGGGGACTACAACAAAACTCGGAATTCATATATAAAATAAAAGTCATACAAACTACAACAAGTAAATAACTTATCTCTAAATTTTTGGAATTCATATATAAAATCAAAGTCATACAAACTACAACAACTTAACCAATTCAAATCACCATTTCACAAATCTCAAGACAAGGAGAAAGCATCAATTCAAATCACCATTTCACAAATCTCAAGACAAGGAGAAAGACAGAGAAAACTACTCAGATAATTCAAATCACCATTTCACAAATCTCAAGACAAGGAGAAAGACAGAGAAAACTACTCAGAACATGGGGAAAGCACAACACAACTTGGAATTCATATGTAAAATCAAAGCCATACAAACTATAACAAGTAATGGGAAAACACAACAAAACTCGGAATTCATATATAAAATCAAAGTCATACAAACTACAACAAAGGAAAACACAACAAAACTCGGAATTCATATATAAAATGAAAGTCATACAAACTACAACAAGTAACAAAGTCATACATTTCACCAATTCAAATCACCATTTCACAAATCTCAAGACAAGGAGAAAGACACATCAATTCAAATCACCATTTCACAAATCTCAAGACAAGGAGAAAGACAGAGAAAACTACTCAGATAATTCAAATCACCATTTCACAAATCTCAAGACAAGGAGAAAGACAGAGAAAACTACTCAGAACATGGGGAAAGCACAACACAACTTGGAATTCATATGTAAAATCAAAGCCATACAAACTATAACAAGTAATGGGAAAACACAACAAAACTCGGAATTCATATATAAAATCAAAGTCATACAAACTACAACAAAGGAAAACACAACAAAACTCGGAATTCATATATAAAATGAAAGTCATACAAACTACAACAAGTAAAACCATTTCACAAATCTCGAGACAAGGAGAAAGACAGAGAAAACTACTCAGAACTCATGGGGACTACAACAAAACTCGGAATTCATATATAAAATAAAAGTCATACAAACTACAACAAGTAAATAACTTATCTCTAAATTGAAACTTGGAATTCATATATAAAAGTAAAGTCATACGAACTACAATAATAAATAAACTTATCTCTAATTTCTCCCCAAGAAAACTCCTCGAAGTTCCTNTTTCATACAAACCACAACAAGTAAATAAACTTATCTCTAATTTCTCCTCAAGAAAACTCCTCAAAGTTCCTCTGAATCTCTTCCTTTCTTTACNCTTTAGATTTTTTCAAAAGGTTTACGAGGAGATTTTGGGGGTGACATCGTAAATAAACTTCTCTAATTTCATAAGTTCATCTGAATCTCTTTCATGGAGAAAGACAGAGAAAACTACTCAGATCTCATGGGGAAAACACAACAAAACTCGGAATTCATATATAAAATNATCTAAAGCATCTACGAAGGGAATATTTATCGTTAATTTCTTAATAATTTCTAAAAATTTGGAAAATTGTTTATTTTATTTGTATTGCTTCAATCTTTAAGGAAACGGTGGTGAAGATTTCTCCACAGTAATTTTCATTGGTGTAAGTAAATATTCTAAATCTGGGTATTCATGATCCTTTTCGTTTTCCGTATACACTTTCTCTTTTTCAGTTTCCATTTCTTTCTGCATTCTTGTTTCCAATTCTTTTCCACTTCGTAATTTTATCGCTTTTATTTGTTCTTTTCCTTGATCTTTAGGATTTGATTCCACAGTACAAGGAAAAGTTCCTAATGTTCAGTTACTAAGCGCAGTAGCAATATGCCCTAATGGATCTCAATATTCGTAATAGCAGTTCCTTAATTTTGTAATTGATTTCCTTAAATTTGTTATTGATTTCCTTGATCTTGCAATTGTTGACCCATGTTTAATATCATCTCTTCCATAGACAACTTCTTTTCCTTAATTTAAGTGTTACTGTTAAATCTTAGAGGATAAGAAGGTATATAATTAACATTTCCTTGGTTGGATGAATTTCGTAATGGGTTCACTGGGTTTTCGCCCATTGTTCATTTGTAGCAGAATTGTTATTCCAATTAAAATTTGGATGATTATTCCAACCTGGGTTATAATAGTTTGAATAAGAGTTTTTGGGTCTATTAATAGCATTTAAAGTCTCATACGAAGGTTGAACATCCACAAATTGCTCAGATGAATTCTCTTCCATCATAGTGGGTGTTGGAGAATAATTCATTGCATAATGATCTAATTTATTTGATATTGCAGCAATTTATGAAGCAAACATAGATATTGCATCAGAATCATGGATACTAGCTACTCTTTTAGGATTTACCCTTGCAGAGGGCCATTGAAAATTGTTGGTAGCCATCTCTTCTATCAACAAATAAGCCTCATCAAAAGGTTTTGACATTAAAGAACCACCAGTCGCAACATCTATAATCGATATAAGTGATCCCACTAATCCATTATAAAAGTTTGAATTATCAACCAATCTGGTAACAAATGATGAGGGCACTTTCTAAGAAGATCTTTAAATCTCTCCCAAGCTTCATATGTCGACTCTCCATCAATCTGACAAAACGATGTTATGTCATTTCTAAGTTTAGCAGTTTTGGATGGAGAAAAATATATAGATAGAAATTTCTGTGAAAGTTCTCTCTAAGTTCTAATAGATCCCGGTGCTAACGAATTTAGCTACATCTTAGCCTTATCCTGAAGTGAAAAAGGAAAAAGTATAAATCTAACAACATCGTTTTAAACTCTATCATATTTAAAGATAGCACACAATTCTAAAAAACTAGCAAGGTGTAAATTAGGATCTTCATTTAGTGTACCTCCACATTGATTGTTTTGTACCATTTGAATAATAATATGTTTAAGCTTAAATGAATTAGTAGCTACATCAGGATTTTGGATAGATAAGTGAATTTCATCTGCTATAGGATTTGCATAATCTCTTAGAGGTTTAGGTTGGTGTTCATTTTCTATTCCTTGATTGTTCATGTTATTTTCCATTGTGTCAGAATTTCTAGGTTCTCTTCTTAGTCTTCTAATTTTTCTAACAGTGCGTTCTAATTCTAAATCATAGGGTATAAGATTTTCAGTTCCAAATTTCTGCATACAATTGAAATCAGTACACAGCAAAACAGTTAACTAAATATGAGAATAAGTTGCAATTCAAGTAAAAATTTTTAATAGTCCTAATTTGTCCATTACTCTAATTATGATTCTTGTTTACTCCCCAGCAACAACGCCAAAAACTTGACAGCGACTTTATATATGCTTAAAAATACAAGTATTTAATATTGCTGCTAGAAGATTTAATTCCCGGCAACGGTGCTAAAAATTTGATAGCGACTTTATATATACTTAAAAATACTAGTATTTAATACTGCTGCTAGGAGATTTAATTCCTCAGCAACGGCACCAAAAACTTAATAACAGTTATAGATTTGATAAAGATGTATATATAAAATATTCAATAATGGTAAAGTCACACTTATCAATGCAAGTATACGTATCACTCAAGTAATATAGGGCTCTAATGGAGTCTTAGATATCAATCCCACAGGGAGTAATAAATAAAGATGTATGTATAAAATATTCAATAATTGTAAAGTCACACTTATCAATGCAAGTATACGTATCACTCAAGTAATATAGGGCTCTAATGGAGTCTTAGATATCAATCCCACAGGGAGTAATACGTATCACTCAAGTAATATAGGGCTCTAATGGAGTCTTAGATATCAATCCCACAGGGAGTAATAATATCGCACAAGTAATATAGGGCTCTAATGGAGTACTAGATATCAATCCCACAGGGAGTGGTTTAGAACTAGCTCAAGTAATATAGGGCTCTAATGGAGTCCTAGATATCGATCCCACAGGAAGTGGTTTAGAATCTCAAGTAATATAGAGCTCTAATAAAGTCCTAGATATCGATCTCACAGGGAGAAATATTAGGACTACGAACTAAGATTTTACAAAATCAAGAATTAATCACAACAATATAATTCAAATTGCTTATCTTTCACTAATAAGCAATTGAAATAAATATGTAATTTTAATAACTCTTAAATAACTAATTATACTAATAAACTTTCTAACGTGATATTACTATATAAGAAAGCATCCTTCTCCTTGTCAAGAAATTATAGTGAATGGATAAAGTGAAACAGTTCAAATTGTATTGTGCCAAATACGAGCATACATATTCTTTACCCTTTGGTCTAGGCATAAAGAACATTAACTAATCCTATGCTTGTTTACTGAATCCGCGGCTAGGCTGGGAGGATACCGGCTCTCACTTCAGAGCTCCCACATTCCCCTCACCTGAGGGCTAAAATCTACACTTCAACACCCAAACGATAGGACCAAATTGAGGATTTTAGTCTGTCACTCTAAAATCTCCAATTCTATGCCCGATAATATTATTTTCCTATTTATTTGCACCCATCTTCCAAGGTCTTTGACGTCCCTGAATCTTGGATGTAATCTTCACTTTAGTTGTAAAACTCAACATATTTTAACAAATCAATGACCAGATTGAAAATAAATTAAGATCAAAGTGAAAAGATCATCACAATTTCTTAAACATTTTCGCAAGATTGAAAGAAAATTAAGATTGAAGTGAAAAGATCATCACAATTTCTTAAACATTTTTATGGCTTCACCAATTCAAATCACCNGCACTCCGCGAAGTTCCTATGAATTTCTTCCTTTCTTTACAGCACACAAAATTCCTCTTCAAAGTAGCAAGGAGGAAGAAATCTCTCAATTCCCTCCACCCTTACAACCTTTCGAAGAATTCCTCACACTTTTTACACTCTAATAAACACTAATGGAACCTTTCTGACCTCCAGGAACTCTAGACTCTCTTCCAACCCCCCTCAATTTTTGGCCAAAATCTTCTTTTAAAGTTGTGGATGAGCTNGGAGGAAAAAATCTCTCACTTTCCCTCCCCTCTTACAATCTCTCGAAGAATTCCTCACAATTTTTACACACCATTGGAACCTTTCTAACGTCCAGGAACTCTCTCCCCCTTCCAGCCCCTCTCAATTTTTGGCCAAAATCTTCTTTTAAAGTTATGAATGAGCTTTCCCAAGAGTTGCCTAAGCATCCCTTCAAAATTTGGCCTTATCCAAAGCCTGATTAGGCATAATCGTCAAGCTCGCCGTCGGTGGCCTTGAGGTATATCTAGTGAAGCCAATTTTTGATTAGGCATATCCTCAAGCTTCTCCTCACTTCCATAATTTTTTTCTTTCTTNTTTTGAAGTAGCAAAGAGGAAGAAATGTCTCACTTTCCCTCAACTCTTACAATCTCTTGAAGAAATCCTCACAATTGTTACACATTAATTGTACCTCTCTAACCTCCATGACCTCTAGCACACTATCTCCCCTCCTTCTATTTTTGGCCAAAATGTTCTTTTAAAGTTGTAGATGAGCTTTTCCAAGAGTTGCCTAAGCATCCCTTCAAANTTTAAGATTGAATTGAAAAGATCATCACAATTTCTTAAAAATTTTCATGGCTTCACCAATTCAAATCACCATTTCACAAATCTGAGACAAGGAGAAAGACAGAGTAAATACTTAGATCTCATGGGGAAAACACAACAAAACTCGGAATTCATATGTAAAATCAAAGTCATACAAACTACAACAATAAATAAACTTATCTCTAATTTCTCCCCAATAAAACTCCTCAAAGTTCCTCTGAATCTCTTCCTTTCTTTACAACACACAAAATTCCTCTTCGAAAACTCCTCGAAGTTCCTCTGAATCTCTTCCTTTCTTTACAACACATCTCTTCAAAGACCTCAAGAACACTCCTCGAAGTTCCTCTGAATCTCTTCCTTTCTTTACAACACACAGAATTCCTCAAAAACTCCTCAAAGTTCCTCTGAATCTCTTCCTTTCTTTACAACACACAGAATTCCTCTAAAGCGGCAAGGAGGAAGAAATCTCTCACTTTTCCTCCACTCTTACAATCTCTCGAAGAATTCCTCATCGAAGAACACTCCTCAAAGTTCCTCTCAATCTCTTCCTTTCTTTACAGCACATAGAATTCATCTTTAAAGTAGCAAGGTGGAAGAAATCTCCAACTTCTCCTCAGCTCTTACAATCTCTCGAAGAATTCTTCACAATTTTGACACTCTAGTAAATTCTCTATATGCTAATGAGACCTCTTTAACCTCCAGGACCTCTCTGATTTTCGGCCAAAATCTTCTTTCAAAGTTGTGGATGAGCTTTCCCAAGAGTTGCCTAAGCATCCCTTCAAAATTTGGCNCACTCATATCTCATGGGGAGAACACAACAAAACTCGGATTTTATATATAAAATCAAAGTCATAAAAACTACAATAAGTAAATAACTTATCTCTAGTTTCTCTCCAAGAACACTCCTTGAAGTTCCTCTGAATCTCTTCCTTTCTTTACAGCACACATAATTCCTCTTCGAAGTAGCAAGGGGGAAGGTCACTTTCCTTCCACTCTTACAATCTCTCGAAGAATTTCTCACAATATTGAAAATCTAGTAAATTTTCTATACACTAATGGAACCTCTCTAACCTCCTGGACCTCTCTAATTTTCGGCCAAAATATTCTTTTAAAGTTGTGGATGAGCATTCCTAAGAGTTACCTAAGCATCCCTTCAAAATTTGGCCTTATCCAAAGCTTGAGTAGGCATAANAACTCATGAGGAAAACACAACAAAACACGGAATTCATATATAAAATCAAAGTCATATAAACTACAAGTAAATAACTTATCTCTAATTTTTCCCCAAGAACACTTCTCAAAGTTCCTCTAAATCTCTTCATTTCTTTACATCACACAGAATTCCTCTTCAAAGTAGCAAGGAGGAAGAAATCTCTCACTTTCCCTCCACTCCTACAATCTCTTGAAGAATTCCTCACACTTGTTACACTCTATTGGAAATTCTATACACAAATGGTAACCTCCAAGGCCTCTAGCACTCTTTTATTTTCAGCCAAAATGTTCTCTTAAAGTTGTGGATGAGCTTTCCCAAGAGTTGCCTAAGCATCCCTTCAAAATTTGGCCTTATCCAAATCCTGAGTAGGCATAACCGTTGATCTCACCGTCGGCAGGGTCGAAGGCGCCGTCGGCTAGCTTCTGGAAAATTTTGTCCTATAGTCTCGGGAAAAACTCGGCATCGGGGGTGCCGTCGGCGGTCTAGTTCAAATCTTCACATTTTGGTCCTTTTTGCTCCAAATTCACTCCTTTTTGTATCTTTTTGCTCCAATGACCCTAATTCATTATTCCTGTAATAAAACATAAAAAATACCTTTCTTTAAAGTGCAATATCATTAAAAATAGTATAAAATAGGTATGAAAATCTCAACATATTTTCCTTTGGTTAAAATCCTCCAAACTTAACTATTACTTGTCCTTAAGTAATTTTTGTACTATTTAAAAATTATGATCTACTGTAGTGAAGTTTTAATTCAGAGATACTATAAGTTTGATTTAAATAAATATCATAATGATATTTTCAGAAAAAATTCAAGTAATTGAATTAATTCTGTAGCCACAAGATTATCTAGTTATCAAGTTTAAGAGTTCTAGTGTTCTATTCATTTCAGGAATGACTATATTTTGCAATATTAAGTCACTTAGAATATTCAAGAGATATGAACTTCATGAGAACTCCACCAGTAAAATAACTAATTCCATAAATATAAGTTCAAAAATGTATTTAAGTTTTCCCTTTAGGTAGGTCTAGTGAAACCAATTTTTGATTAGGCATATCCTCCAGCTTTTCCTCACTTCCATAATTTTTTTATTTGTTTTTTCTTTTTCATTTGGATTGCTTTCAATCCCATATATTTTTCTTTTCATTTCAGGGATGGTTTTCAATCCTTTCTTTTTCCTTTTTCAAGTGAGGATTACTATATCTGGATAGCCTTTAATGATTTTGAACTTCACTTTTCTTTCCCTAAATTTGAAACTCAAAACATTTCTTTACCTTATAAATATTTTATAGTCATGATCGAGCCCCAATCTTTACTTCTCAAATGAATTTTCAGATTTTTAATATTTCAGAATATAGTTTCCTTTACTTTAAATAGTTAACTATAATCTTATTCTCTTATAATAACTTTCTTAAGTTACAAAAATTAATTTTCATTACAAAAATATTTCTGTAAATCTACTATAATATTTAAATAGTAACAAAAATATAGTTACCTGAATTAAATTCACTACATGAAATCATATAAATAATATTGAAAATATTGAAATAGAGGACATCTAATAGTTAATATTTTTCTTCCCTCCCCCAAACTTACTTAAAAATGAAATAATTTAGGTGGAAAGAAAAACTATAAATATAAATCATACCTCAGTATTGGAAATTTGAAATGATACAGGTGGAAAGAAAAACTATAAATATAAATCATACCTCAATATTGTAGGCATTTTTATCATTTTGAAATTTCTACAGGCCTTCTCAAATTTTTTAGTTCTCCTGGTCTGTAATATTAGGAGCTTTCTATACATATAAATCATTAGAAGAATTTCTGGGTAATGAAATTTTGAAATAAGTATAAAACTGAAACATTAAATAAGCACAACAAGGTAATGAAATTTTGAAATAAGTATAAAACTAAAACATTAAATAAGCACAACATTTCCTAACTACAATACTAAATAAAACAATTACAATTAAAATGCAAAATAAAAATCACATTACATTCCAAAATACTACTCAACATCTATTAATACTAACAAAACAATTAAAATTGCGAAATAAAAATCACATTATAATACAATTCACAATACTACTCAACATCTATTAAACTACACATGCATATTTAACAATAACACTAATTTTATTACAAAAATTAAAAACATTCAAGTACAACATAATAATAAGAATGAAAGTCTAAATACACAAACATCCATTTCTATTACAAACAGACTACATAAAATAAAAATACAAACATAANGCTCTCTTTAGCACTTCCTTTACTCCCTAGATTCTTTCTCCTCTTCTTCAGGCTCTCCAATTTTTGGCCAAAATACTCTTTTAAAGTTGTGGATAAGCTTTCCCAAGAGTTGCCGAAGCATCCCATCAAAATTTGGTCTTATCCAAAGCTTGAGTAGGCATAACCGCCCAGCTCGCCATCGGCCGCCTCGAGGGCGCTGTCGACGGACTTCTGAAGACTTTTGTCCTGTAGCCTCGAGAAAAACTCACCACCGGTGACGAGGACGCCGTCGACGACCTAGTTAAAATTTCCACATTTTGGTTTTTTTTTGCTCCAAATTTGCTCATTTTTGCATCATTTTGCTCCAATGATGCTAATTCATCATTCCTGCAACAAAACATCAAAAATACATTTCTTTAAAGTGCAATATCATCAAAAAAGCATAAAATAGGTATGAAAATCTAAACATATTTTCCTTTGGTCAGTGTTTCATCTTGCCAATTTTATTATTTTAGGGCTTACATTCATATAAAATAGGTATGAAAATCCCAACATATTTTCCTTGGGTCAACCGATCAATATTTTCGTCTTACTCGTTAAACGGCTCTGATTGGGTGAAAATAATTTTATTTGAGGCGCTGTGCGCGAATTGAAGTTAATTTGGCACAATCACTGATAATTTTGTCCAGGTGATCCCGGATGACGAAACTGACCGTGTCGTCGCGTCTGGAACATCGATTTTAACTAAGAAGATCACCCATTTTGCTGGGGCATTACGCACAAGTAAGTTGCACGAATTTTGACACTTTTTTGTTGTTATAAAAAAAAGATAATATTTTTTTATATATATAAAAGGTTTTTTTTAAAAGAAAATTCTAAAATATAATTCCCCTTACGTGCCCTAGCTTGCTCTCCTCCCGCCCCTGTTCTTTGCCGTAACCGGACCGTGAGGTCTCCTTGCCAGTCTGTTGGTCATCTCTTCCCTTGCCAAGCTCTCATCACCGGTGGCTTCGCCGATGGCCCATCTCTAACAATTTTTCCCGCCCAAATGAGTTAGGGTACCTTCATTCTCACATCTTGGTCGGTTTCTTTCCCTTTATGACGTATTCCCCTCATCTCCAGTGACTCCCTCGGTAAAAATCTCTTCCCGTTGTCTGACTATAAATAATCCCTCTGAGGAAGGAGTTTGGGGGATGAGAAAATTTTCTTTGGAGCGATTTGAGGATTTCTTATTTGGGGTTTGCTTTGAGCTTTTTGAAAGGTTCTCGAGGAGAGTTTCTGTTGGGTTGGATTTCTCTGTTTAGTGCACTAAGGAATAACTTCAGTTAGTTGACAACTGCCTTCGGGATTATCTTCTCTCATTCTTGGATCCAGAGATTGTCTTGCTCACTACTTCTAAGTTTTTCTAAAGTTTCTGAAAACATTCGAAGGTAAATTTTTCTCTTCTTCTTCTATGATATTCTCAAGGGATTTTATGATCCTTATGAATCTTTAAAGCTTGTTTCGATCCATCTACGAATTTGACCTTTTCTTTCAGTTTGCATTTGGAGTGATTCTTGAATATTAAATACAATTTTATAAAACAAAAAATGAGGAAACTATACCCATGGACATATGATGCCTATTAAAGAATTTTAGTTTATTCTTATAGGTCTCTCGAAATGAGATTTGTAACAAAAAAAAATCTGTTGGACTTTGGTTTTGATCTTCTTTCTGCTCCTTCATTCAAATGTATGCTTTGGAAATTATAATGGTATTTGAACAACTATTTGAGACTTGATTTTGTGCTTCTTGCTGTCCATTCATTCAAATATAAGCTTGAGATACTTTGGTGCTTTGAGTAGACAGTGTTGGAGTTTGGTTTTGATCTTCTTGCCACTCCTTCATTCAAATGCATGCTTTGGAAATTATAATGGCATTTGAACAAGTAATTTGGGGCTGAATTCCTGTTACTTTTATTACCATATTCGAATACATATCAGTTTGATTTAAACATATCGATGGAATTGTAGATTTTGTTCTTCTTACTGCCCTTATGCAACTATATATTTATAGATCACTTTTTTGAGCTCTTGAGAATTCATTTAGGGTTGTAATTTTGCTCTCTTTGCTGCTTTGCTCAAAAATATATTTATAGATTATTTTTTGAGTTTTTAAGAATTCATTTGGGGCTTGCCTTTTGCTCTTCTTGTTGCCCCTTGTTCGAATATATGTTGGAAATCATTTCTTGCTTTGAGAGCTGCTTTAATGCCTTGGTTTTGTCCCTTTTGTTGCAGGTCCTATTCAAATATATAAATCGAGATTTTTTTTGTTTTAAGAATTGTTCGGTGGCTCGGTTTTGTCTCTGGTGGCTCAACTTAGTCCCCTTATGTTGAGTTCATCTTTCTCCTTTAATGGCTCAATTTTAGCCCCTTTATTGAGCTCGGGTCCGTTTCTTGATGGATCGGTTTGGCCCCTTTTTTGTGGCTTGGTTTTGCTTGGTGATGGCTTAGACATTGTCCACTTGCTAGACTCGGTTTTAGCTTGATAATGGCCTATTCCTTTTTGGTCATTTGCTGAATTTGATTTAACTCTTAAGTGGAGATTCAAATATATTTCTTATAATTCTCTTTATTTGAACTCCTACATTGGGAACATTTTAATGATTTGGAAATACATACAAAATTCAGTTTTTTTTTTTTTGCCATCTTTGCTTTTCCCTTGTTTTAATACGGATTGGAAATCACTTTTTGGGCTTGGGAAGTATATGTGGGGCTCGTTTTTTTTTTGCCATCTTTGTTTTCCCTTGTTTGAATATGTTGGTAATCACTTTTATGGCCCGTGAAGTATATTTGGAGCTCGAATCTTGCCCTCTTTGTTTTCCCTTATTTGAATATATGTTGGAAATCATTTTATAGCTTGGGAAGTATATTTGGGGCTTGGTTTTTACCCTCTTTGCTTTCCCTTATTTAAATATCTGCTGGAGGTCATTTTTTAGGATTTGAAAAATACATTTGGGGCTCAGTTTTAGTTCTCCTTGCTGTCCTTTGTTCGAATACTTGTTGGCCGTCATTTTTTTTATGGTTTGAAAAATATATTTGGGATTTGGTTTTGGTTCTCTTTGCTGCTCCCTTATTATAAGCATATATTGAAGATCATTTTTATACCTGTTTGGGGCATGTTTCTATGCTTCTTGATACTTCTATTCGAATGCATGTTTGGAGATTTATTTTTGTTCTGGAATAATAGTTTTGGAGCTACAATTCTTGACTCTCTTGTTGTTCTATTCGAATATATATTGAAAACCATCTTTTAACTTTGAGAGTTAATTTTAAATGCTATAATCTTTGTCTCCCCTTGGAAAATTAAAGCGAGTATGCAATAATCATATGTATAGGTTTACAATTTAAGCCTAAAGGTGGAAGGTGAATGCTATATAAATGCTTAAATGATTACTCCTCTCACTTTCTTGATACGAGATATATAAAACTTTGTTAGATGAGCATATGAAATATCAAGGTAGCCTATTAGTTTGAGATGAGGCGTAATAGGCAATGATGCAAAGAACCACTGATCAGCTCTTCTTATAGGTAAAAATATAAAATCAATATTCAATTAGTGAGATGCCCTTTTCACCCCTTGAGTCATTGGCAGCCCTAATCCTTTTCAAAAGGCTTAAGAATTGATAGCCACAAAAGAACAGATACTATAAACACCTCACATATACTATACTCATGAAAGAACATATACGACATTACACCGTAGACACCACACCCTAACTAATACATTCACCTACATTTGCATTCCATATATCACATAGTACATCTTGCACACCACATACATATACTACATATCTTTAGTTGATGGATCTAGGTATCACCATACACCATTTTATACTACAAATATTATATCCACACACTACACCTTGCACGACAAATACTACATTTCACGTATAGGTGCACTACACTTTGATGAGTTTAGATACTACATTTCACATATAGATGCACTATACTTCGATGAGTTCAGATACTATATATCATGTATAGATGTACTACACTTAAATAAGTTCAAATACTACTCCGTCCACACATCCTTTAAACGATAGGGTCTAGGGTTGCTTGATTATATGGGTGATTCGTTGGTGGCCTCTAGTTGACGTTGATAGGTTGACTTCGATGTACTAGTTGCCTGTGAGATCGAGATAAAAGAGAAAAAGAGGTCTAGTATGAGCCTAAACCCAAATTAAAAGCTAATATTCCACTTTAAATTTTCGTATGCTTATCACTTAACCTTTCCTTTATCATTTGCAAATATTTGTCTAACCCCTTTATATTATGCAATTGTAATATATTTTGTAGCATCATCAAAATTAATTAAGTACACTTAGTTGTTTTAGTTTTGTTCCTTTATTGCATTTTTTTATATTGCATAGTCTTTCCTTTCTTTATGTTACTTCATTTCCATAATTTTTCTTCAGTCTTTTCCTGTTACAATACGTTATTACACAGTTGTTTCTTTCTTGTACTATAATTATACTATAGACATTCACCTATATTCAAAATTTTAAATTTAAGTTCTTCTAGCATGTTTATATAACCCCCTAGGATAGGCCTTTTGAGGCATAATATTTCTCTCTTCTTCCTCCCTTCTTCTCAGGACGAGATGACGACATTGTCAATTGGTGATTCATCCCTGGGAATCGATCAAGATGACAAATCTGGAGCAAATGACAATTCATCTCCGGACAATGGTCGATTCAACGACAGAAGGAGGAAATATAAGCTTCAACCAAGCCTCGATAAATTTAAATAATATACATATAGGACACTGAGGTTGTTCGTCTGACACAACTTAAATCCTCACATTATCTTTTAGGACTTTCTACGATTTTATATCGTACAATATAAGTCCTAAACTTTTTAGGATTCTGAGGTCGTCGTTTAGTACGACATAAATCCTCACATTTTTTTGGGTTATTTGCATATGACGTGCAAATACAAGTCCAAAACATCTAAATAGTTTGCACGACTGAAACATCAAATAATTTCTCTTTCAAAGACATAAAGCCAAACTGTAGATTAATTTGAGATGTCACTGAATCTCCTTCAGTATCCTTGACATCTCCTATATTTTCACTTCTTTGGATTATGGAAATAACTGTCCCTATTTGAACATATCCCATTTGACTTCTCCTATAAGCAATCATGGAAACATAAACACTGAATTCTTCAAGACGAAACCTCTGGTCATTATCGAGAATTTTCTTAGGTGACTTCGGTTAACTAAGATGTAATTAACTATAAGGGCTTGCTTCTATAGAGAATTAAGAACCCAGGTTAATCTAAACCCTCTCTAATCTTTGTATTAGAAAGGGGAACTTGTCGCTATAAATTTGCAGATCAAAATAGAGTCATAAGCTTTTAAGTTTAGATAGTTAAGTCTACCAATAAGTGATACATTCATCCTTCGATATGACATATCATTTATGATATCATGCTTAGCTATTTAAACTATTAGATATATGAGGTCTATCTCGTCTCATCATTTTCCAAAAATAATAAAAATACAATTGTCACAAAATTAAAATTACATTATATATTATACTAAATTTAAATTTTAAAAAAATCTTATTTTCAAAAAAAAAAATAGCCGACACCTCTGGTCATTATCAAGAGTTTTCTTAAGTGACTTCGGTCGCTTGGGATGTAATTAACTATAGGAGCTATATGGAACTTAAAAACCCAGGTAATATAAACCATGTCTAATCCTTATATTAGATAAATGAACTTGTTGGCCAACATATAAAAAGGTTCACAAACAAAATGGATGTTATAAATTCTTTTAGTTTATTTAATCAAGCCTGCTGACAAGTAATGTCCTGTTCTTTGGAATAGGTGCATTGTGATCAAAGAAAAATATGTTGAGATTTTCATACCTATTTTATACTAATATTGATGATAGTGCAGTTTAAAGAAGGGTATTTTTGATGTTTTGTTGCAGGTATGTTGAATTATGGTCATTGGAGTTAAAAAATGTAAAAAAGAGCGAATTTGGAAGAAAAAAGAACCAAAATATAAAGATTCAGCGAGCCCAATGGCGCCGATGATAAGCCCAACAATGTCGATGGTGGGTTTTTCCCGATAGTCCAAAATCAAATATTCTAAAAGGCCGCCGACGGTGCCATTGAGGCAGCTGACGGCGAGAACGGCGGTTCTCTTAATAGATGCATTGAATGTGGACTATTTTTTAAGGGACGATTAGGCAACTCTTCAAAAACTCTTCTACAAAGAGAAACATTTGGGCTGAGAAAAAAGAGGAGCCCGATGGTGGTGTTCTCTGATTTTTTGTTGTTTGTAGATTGTAGAGAGTTTAATTTAGGGTTAGTATTGTGAGGAATTCTTTGAAAGATTATAAGAGTGGAGGGAAAGTAAGAGATTTCTTGCTCCTTGCTGCTTTGAACAAGAATTCTGTGTGCTGTAAAGAAAGGAAGAGATTCAGAGGAACTTCGAGGAGTTTGCTTGTCGCTTCGAAGAAGAATTCTTGCTGCTTCGAAGAGAAATTCTGTGTGCTGTAAAGAAAGGAAGAGATTCAGAGGAACTTCAAGGAGTTTTCTTGGGGAAAGTTAGAGATAAGTGTTATTTACTTGTTGTAGTTTGTATGACTTTACTTTTATATATAAATTTTTGTGTGCTATAAAGAAAAAAAGAGATTAAGAGGAACTTTGAGGAGTGTTCTTGGGGAGAAATTAGAGAAAAGTTATTTACTTGTTATAGTTTGTATGGCTTTGATTTTATATATGAATTTCAAGTTGTGTAGATAAGTGGTATTTACTTATTAAAGTTTGTATGACTTTGCTTTTATATAAAAGTTCTAAGTTTTGTTGTATCTTCTCCATGAGTTCTGAGTATTTTTCTCTGTCTTTCTCATTGTCTTGAGATTTTGTGAAATAGTGATTTGAATTGGTTGAGCCATGAGAATGTCAAAAAAGGTATGATGATTTACTTTCAATCTGGCCAATTGATTTGTTAAAATATGTTGAGTTTTACAACTAAAGTGAAATACATCCAAGATTCAGGGAATAAATTTGTTAAAATATGTTGAGTTTTACAACTAAAGTGAAGATTACATCCAAGATTCAGGGAGATCAAAGCCCTTGAAAGTTGGGTGCAAATAAATAAGGAAATGTCATTATGGAGCGTAGAATTGGAGATTTTAGAGTGACAGACTAAAATCCCCAATTTGGTCCTGTCGTTTGGGTGCTGATGTGTAGATGTTAGCCCTCAGGTGAGGGGAAAGTGGGAGCTCCAAAATGATAGATGGTATCCTCCCAGCCTAGCTGCAGAATCAGTAACCAAGCATAGGATTAGTCAATGTTCTTTATGCCTGGACCNTTATCGGGCACAGAATTGGAGATTTTAGAGTGACAGACTAAAATCCTCAATTCGGTCCTATTATTTGGGTGCTGAAGTATAGATCCCTCAGGAGAGGGGAACCTCGGAGCTCCAAAGTGAGAGCCGGTATCCTCCCAGCCTAGCTTCAAATTTGGCAACCAAGTATAGGATTAGTCAATGTTCCTTATGTTTGAACCGAAGGGTAAATAATAGGTATGCTCCTATTTCACACAATACAATTTGAACTAATTCACTTTATCCATTCACTTTAATTTCTTGACAAGGCGAAGGATGCTTTCCTATTTTTTGAACTTCACATTAGAAACTTTATTAGTAGAATTAGTTAATTAAGAGTTTGTTAAAATTACATTTTTATTTCAATTGCCTATTAGTAAAAATTAAGTGATTTGAACTGTAATGTTGTGATTAAGTATTGATTTTCTAAATCCTAGATCGTAGCCTCTAGTATTACTCCCTGTGGGATTGATATCCAGGACTCCATTAGAGCCCTATATTGCTTAAGCGATACGTATACTTTTGTTGATAAGTGTGACTTTACAATTATTGAATATTTTATACACATTTTTATCAAATCTATAACTGTTGTAAAGTTTTTGGCGCCATTGCCGGGGACTTAAATCTTCTAGCAACTGTACCAAATTCTTGTATTTTTAAGCATATATAAAGTAGCTGTCAAGTTTTTGGCAGCGTTGTCGGGGAGTAAAAAAAATCATAATTAAAGTAAAAAACAAATTAGGACTATTATAAAACTTTTACTTGAATTGCAACTTATTTTCATATCTAGTCAACTGTTTTTTCTGTGTACTGATTTCAATTGTATGCGTAAATTTGGAGCTAAAAATCTTATACCCTATGATTCAGAATTAGAACGCACTGTTAGAAGAATTATAAAACTTAGAAAACAACCTAGAAATCCTGACACAATGGAAAATAACATGAACAATCAAGGAATAGAAAATGAACATCAACTTAGACCTCTACGAGATTATGCAAATCCTACAGCAGATTAAATTCACTTATCTATCCAAAATTTGGCTGTAGTTGTTAATTCATTTGAGCTTAAACCTGCTATTATCAAATTGTACAAAATAATTCATTCGGAGGTACACCAATTGAAGATCATATTTTAAACCTCACTAGTTTTTTAGAACTTTGTGCTACCTTTAAATATGACAGAGTTTCGAACGATGTTGTTAGACTTAGAATTTTTCCTTTTTCTCTTAGGGATAAGGATAAAATGTGGTTAAATTCATTAGAACCTGGGTTTATTAGAACTTGGGGAGAACTTTCACAGAAATTTCTATCTAAAAATTTCCCTCCATCCAAAACTGCTAAACTTAGAAATGACATAACATCATTTTGTCAGATTGATTCTTCCATCCAAAACTGCTAAACTTAGAAATGACATAACATAGTTCTGTCAGATTGATGGAGAGTCAATATATGAAGCTTGGGAGAGATTTAAAGATATAACATCTTTCTGTCAGATTGATGGAGAGTTATATATGAAGCTTGGGAGAGATTTAAAGATCTTCTTAGAAAGTTTCCTCATCATTTGTTACCAGATTAGTTGATAATTCAAACTTCTTATAATTGATTAGTGGGATCTCTTAGATCAATTATAGATGTCGCGGCTGGTGGTTCTTTAATGTTAAAACCTTTTGATGAGGCTTATTCGTTAATAGAAAGATGGCTACCAAAAATTTTCAATGGCCCTCTGAAAGGGTAAATCCTAAAAGAGTAGCTAGTATTGCTACCAACAATTTTCAATGGCCCTCTGAGCGGGTAAATCCTAAAAGAGTAGCTAGTATCCACGATTCTGATGTAATATCTATGTTAGCTTCGCAGATTACCGCAATATCAAAGAAATTAGATCATGACCAACAATTTTCAATGACCCTCTGAATGGGTAAATCCTAAAAGAGTAGCTAGTATCCATGAATTGATGCAATATCTATGTTAGCTTTGCAGATTGTTGCAATATCAAAGAAATTAGATCGTTATGGAATGAATTATTCTCCAACACCTACTATGATGGAAGAGAATTAATCTGGGCAATTTGTGGATATTTAACCTTCGTATGAGATTTTAAATGCGATTAAAAATAGACCCAACAATCCTTATTCAAATTATTATAACCCAGGTTGGAAGAATCATCCGAATTTTAATTGGAATAATAATTCTTCTACAGATCAACAACGTGTGAACAACCCAGTGAACCCATTGGGAAATTCATCCAACCAAAGAAATGTTAATTATAGACCTTCTTATCCTCCAGGAGTTAACAATAACACTCAATTTAAGAAAAAGAAGTTGTCTATGGAAGAGATGATACTAAATATGGGTCAATAATTGTAGAATCAAGGAAATCAATTACAAATTCAAGGAAACCAGTTACAAAATCAAGGAACTGCTATAAAGAATATTGAAAACCAATTGGGGCATATCTCTACTGCGCTTAGTAACCGAACATTAGGAACTTTTCCTAGTACTATGGAACTAAATCCTAAAGATCAAAGAAAAGAACAGATAAAAGCGATACAATTACGAAGTGGAAAAGAATTGAAAACAAGAGTGTAGAAAGAAACGGAAATTGAAAAAGAGAAAGTGGATACAGAGAAAGAAAAATGTCATGAATACCCATATTTAGAATATCCACATGAAAATTACTGTGGAGAAACCTCCACCACCGTTTCCTTAAAGATTGAAGCAACACAAAAAGAATAAATAANATCCCTAGATTCTTTCCCTTGTTCTCCAGGCTCTGCAATTTTTGGATAAAATAGTCTTTTAAAGTTGTGGATGAGCTTTCCCAAGAGTTGCCTAAGCATCCCTTCAAAATTTGGCCTTATCTAAAGCTTGAGTATGCATAACCGTCGAGCTCGCCCTCGGCGGCCTCGAGGGCGCTGTCGGCAGACTTCTGAGAATTTTGTCTTGTAGCCTCGGGAAAAACTCACCGTCGGCGGGGTCGAGGGCACCGTCGGCAGCCTAGTTGACATTTCCATATTTTGGTCCTTTTCGCTCCAAATTTGATACTTTTTGCATATTTTTGCTCGAAATTCATCATTCCTGCAACAAAACATCAAAAATACCTTTTTTTAAAGTGTAATATCATTAAAAGAAGTATAAAATAAGTATGAAAATCTCAACATATTTTTCTCTGGTCAAAATCCCCCAAACTTAACTATTACTTGCCCTCAAGTAATTTTAGTACTATATAAAAGTTATGATCTACTGCAGTAAGGTTTTAATTCAAAAATATTATAAGTTTGACTTAAATAAATATCATAGTGAGATTTTTAGAAAGAATTCAAGTAATTGAATTAACTTTGTAGCCACAAGATTATTTAGTCATCAA
>JXCR01129081.1:41721-55863 GCA_002079205.1 Phalaenopsis hybrid cultivar
GAACTGACTGCAAAGTGAGAAAATTGTGGAGGGGTGTCCAAGCCCATAAGTTGATCCACGAACGATCAGGCCCAAAAATAACTTAACAATTATAGATCCAATGTCGATTAGCAGTCCCCTTTGGATGCAGTAATTCAAAATGACACTTTCTTTAGAAATTTTACCGATCTTCATTGTCGGTAACAGTTTCGCAGAAATGAAAAAGTGACAATGTTTCGAAACGGGATTCAAGAGCGTTGCAGAAAAACTAACATACCCATTTTCTCTTGTTTCCCAGTCGTCAGTTTTGTCCGTTAAATATTGGTGAATCTCATTCATCCAGTGTCTCGTTGGGACAAAATTGAAATAGTGGCAAACATGAACATTCTCTATCATATATAATTTGTTGATCTATGTAGGAGTGAAAGTGATCCATCTTCCTCGCACATAAACAACTCCTTGGTTGATTCCATGCAAATTTGCATAAAATTCTTTCACCACAGGAGCCACCACGGCGGCAGTAGTGTAGCACAACACTTCACATCTTTACCGCACTATCGTTTCTTCAATATCTGTTGTGGGATTATTCAATCTGCGATTCAGGAATCCTCATTCTTTGATTAATCTTTTCTTTGTCAGCAACTTGTTGAAGATTCGCTGCGCTTCCGTACTAATAAACTTTCGCCGATTGAAAACTCGCATTCTGGGATTATCGAAGGAATTGGGCGCCATAGGAATGAAATTGGTGGAGTTTCACCTCATTTTTTGAGGGAAAATATGAACTAGAAATCAAATTTTTGATTTCAAAAAGACAATTCCCGCCCAAAAACTGCCAAAAATCACCATTTGAACCCACGTAACCACCAATTCACCAGTCTCGCCGTCGGCGGGGTCGAGGGCGCCGTCGGTGAGCCTCTATATTAATTTTTTTGGGACTCTCAGGAAAAAACCACTGTTGGCAGCGTCAAGGGTGCCGTCGGCGCCCAAGGCAAAATTTTCACAGTTTAGCTCTGACCGAATGCGTTCCAATTTTTCTTCATGGATCCAATTTTTATGATGTTTCAAGGGTAAATAAGAGTAGTAGAGNTACTGCCTATGGGATCCATGTCTAGGACTCCATCAGAGCCCTATATTACTTAAGCAATACGTATACTTACGTTGACAAGTGTGACTTTACAAATTTTGAATATTTATTACGTCTATATTTATCTTGAATTTTAAGCATATATAAAGTCACCGGTCACCGGCGATGAGCCCAACGGTGCCGACGGCGAGAATTTCCCGAGACTCCAGATCAAATAATTTAGAAGGCCCGCCGACGACGCCTTCGAGGCTGCCTACGGTGAGACCGGCGGTTATCTCAAAAGGTGCATTGAAATTGGATGATTATTATAAGGATTCTTAGGCAACTCTTGGGAAAACTCTTCTAAAAGTTTAAAAGAAGCTTTTGGCCAAAAATTAGATGTGTGTTTATTGTTGGGAGTGTGTAGAGAGTTTAATTTTGGGCTAGATTGTGAGGAATTCATCGAGAGATTGTTAGAGTGGAGGGAAAGTGAGAGATTTCTTCCTCCTTGCTATTTCGAACAAGAATTCTATGTGTTGTAAATAAAGGAAGAGGTTCGGAGGAACTTCGAGGAGTTTGCTTTGGGATAAATTAGAGATAAGTGTTATTTACTTGTTGTAGTTTGTATGACTTTGCTTTTATATATAAATTTCAAGTTTTGTCGTATCTTCTCCATGAATTCTGAGTAGTTTTCTCTGTCTTTATCCTTGTCTTGAGGTTTGTGAAATGGTGATTTGAATTGGTTGAGAATTGAAAATGTTAAAGAAGTTGTGATGATCTTTTCACTTCAATTTTAAATTACTTTCAATCTGGCCAATTGATTTGTCAAAATATGTTTAGTTTTACAATCAAAGTGAAGATTACATCCATGATTCAGGGAGGCCAAAGCCCTTGGAAGTTGGGTGCAGATAAATAGAGAAATAAAATTATCAGAGGTGGAATTGGAGATTTTAGAGTGACAAACTAAAATCCTCAATTCGGTCATATCGTTTGGGTGTTGAAGTGTAAAATGTTAGCCCTCAGGGGAGGGGAACGTGCCAGCTTCAAAGTGAGAGTCGGTATCCTCCCAGCCTAGCTGCAGATTTAGTAACCAAACAAAGGATTAGTCAATGTTTTTTATGTCTAGAACAAACGGTAAAGAATAGGTGTGCTCCTATTCGACACAGTCCAATTTGAACTGATTCACTTTATCCATTCACTTTAATTTCTTGACAATGAGAAGGATACTTTCTTATATATTGAATTTCATGTTAGAAACTTTATTAGTAGAATTAGTTATTTAAGAGTTATTAAAATTACATATTTATTTCAATTGTTTATTAGTGACACATAAGCAATTTGAATTATATTGTTGTGATCAAGTATTGATTTTCTAAAATCTTAGTTCGTAGCCTCTAATATTACTCCCTGTAAAATTGATATTTAGGACACCATTAGAGCCCTGTATTACTTGAGTGATACGTATACTTGTGTTGATAATTGTGGCTTTATAATTATTGAATATTTTATATATACATTTTTATCGAATCTATAAGTGTTGTTAAGTTTTTGGTGTCGTTGCTGAGGAATTAAATCTTCTAGCAGCAATATTAATTACTTGTATTTGTAAGCATATATAAAGTCGATGTCAAGTTTTTGGCACCGTTACCGGGGAGTAAACAAGAATCATAATTAGAATAACAGACAAAATAAGACTATTAGAAAATTTTTACTAGAATTACAACTTATTTTCATATTTAGTTAATTGTTTTGTTGTGTACTGATTTCAATTATATGCGTAAATTTGAACCTGAAAATCTTATACCCTGTGATTCAGAATTACAACGTACTGTTAGAAGAATTAGAAAACTAAGAAGAGAACCTAGAAATACTGGCACAATGGAAAACAATGTAAACAATCAAGGAATAGAAAATGAACACCAACCTAGACCTCTACGAGATTATGTAAATCCTACAGTAGATGAAATCCACTTATCTATCCAAAATCCTGATATAGCTGCTAATTCATTTGAGCTTAAACATGTTATTATCCAAATGGTACAAAACAATAAATTTGGAGGTACACCAAATGTTTACACCTCGCTAGTTTTTTTGAAATTTGTGCTACTTTTAAATATGACAGAGTTTCGAACGATGTTGTTAAAATTAGACATGTTCTTTTTTCACTTAGGGATAAAGCTAAGATGTGGTTAAATTTGTTAGCACCTGGATCTATTAGAACTTGGGAGAACTTTCACAGAAATTTCCATCCAAGTATTTCCCACAATCCAAAACTGGTAAACTTAGAGATGACATAACATCATTTTTTCAAATTGTTGGAGGTTCAATATATGGAGCTTGAGAGAGATTTAAAGATCTTCTTAGGAAGTGCCCTCATCATTCGTTACCAGATTGGATGATAATTCAAACTTTTTATAATGGATTAGTGGGATCACTTAGATCGATTATAGATGTTGCGGTTGGTGGTTATTTTATGTAAAAATATTTTAATGAGGCTTATTCGTTAATAGAAGAGATGACTACCAACAATTTTTAATGACCCTCTGAAAGGGTAAATACTAAAAGAGTAGCTAGTATCCATGATTGTGATGCAATATATATGTTAGCTTCGCAAATTGCTGCAATATCAAGGAAATTAGATCATTATGGAATGAATTATTCTTCAACACCTACTAAGATGGAAGAGAATTCATCTGGGCAATTTGTGGATGTCAAACTTTGTATGAGACTTTAAATGCTATTAATAATAGACCTAACAACGCTTATTCAAACTATTATAACCCATGTTGGAAGAATCATCCAAATTTTAATTAGAATAACAATTCTTTTACGAATCAACAATGGGCGAACAACCTAGTGAAACCATTAAAAAATTCATCCAACCAAGGAAATGTTAATTATAGACCTTCTTATCCTCCAGGATTTAACAGTAACACTCAATTTAAGGAAAAGATGTTGTCTATGGAAGAAATGATATTAAACATGGGTCAACAAGTGCATAATCAAGGAAATCAATTACAGATTCAAGGAAATCAGTTACAAAATCAAGGAACTGCTATTAAGAATATTGAAAATCAATTAGGTAGGAAATCAATTACAAAATCAAGGAACTGCTATTAAGAATATTGAAAATCAATTAGGGCATAAAAATCAATTACAAAATCAAGGAACTACTATTAAGAATATTGAAAATCAATTAGGGCATATCGTTACTTAGTAACCGAACAATAGGAACTTTTTCGAGTACTGTGGAACCAAATCCTACAGATCAAGGAAAAGACTTAGTAACCAAACATTAGGAACTTTTCCTAGTACTGTGGAACCAAATCCAAAAGATCAAGGATCCAACATTGAGAAAATTTTCTAGTACTATGGAACCAAATCCTTAAGATCAAGGAAAAGAACAAATAAATGCGATACAATTATAAAGTGAAAAAGAATTAGAAACAATAGTGTTAAAAGAAATGGAAACTGAAAAAGGAGAAAGTGGATACAGAAAAAGAAAAGGATCATGAATACCCAGATTTAGAATATCCACCTACACCAATGAAAATTACTGTGGAGAAACCTCCACCACAGTTTCTTCAAAGATTGAAGCAACACAAACAGAATAAACAATTTTTCAAGTTTTTAGAAATTCTTAAGAAATTAATGGTAATGATTTCCTTCGTAGAAGCATTAGAGAAAATGCTCAATTATGTGAAGTTTATGAAAGATATTTTGAACAAGAAAAGGAAGTTCACTAATAATGAGATTGTTGCACTTAGCGAGGAATGTAGTGTAATTATTCATAAAAAGCTTCTTGAAAAATTAAAAGATTCAGACAATTTCACTACACTATGTGATATCGGTGAAATATTTTATGGAAGAGCTTTATGTGATTTGGGAGCCAGCATGAATCTTATGCCTGTATCAATCTTCAAAAGATTAGGATTAGGAGAAGTCCCACCTACTTTTGTAACACTTCAGATAACAAATCGTTCAGTTACTTATCCTAAGGGAGTTATAGAAGATGTATTAGTAAAAGTTGATAAATTTGCAAATCGTTCAGTTACATATCCTAAGGGAGTTATAGAAGATGTGTTAGTAAAAGTTGATAAATTTGTATTTCCTATGGATTTCATTGCTTTAGATATGGAGGAAGATAAAGAAATACCTATCATTTTAGAATGTGGATTTCATTATTTTAGATATGGAGGAAGATAAATAAATACCTATCATTTTAGGGACACCGTTTTTAGCTACTAGAAAAGCTATGATAGATGTTCAAAAGGGAGAATTAACTATGAGAGTTAACGATCANCTAAACAAAAAAAGGAAGTTCACTGATTATGAGATTATTACACTTAGCGAAGAGTGTAGTGCAATTATAAATAAAAAGCTTCCTAAAAAATTAAAAGATCCCGGTAGTTTCACTATACCGTGTGATATCGGTGAAATATTTTATGGAAGAGCATTATGTGATTTGCAAGCCAGCACTAATCTTATGCCTCTATCAATTTTCAAAAGATTAGGATTAGGAGAAGTCTCACCTACTTCTGTAACTCGTTAGTTAGCGCATCGTTCAGTTACTTATCGTGAGGGAGTTATAGAAGATGTGTTAGTAAAAGTTGATAAATTTTCATTTAGCGAATCGTTCAGTTACTTAGCCTAAGGGAGTTATAGAAGATGTGTTAGTAAAAGTTGATGAATTTATCTTTACTGTGGATTCTATTATTTTAGATATGGAGGAAGATAAAGAAATACCTATAATTTTAGGGAGACCTTTTTTAGCTACTGGAAGNAGGTAGTTTCACTATACCGTGTGTTATCGGTGAAAAATTTTATGGAAGACCATTATGTGATTTAGGTTCCAGCATTAATGTTATTCCTCTATCAAGTTTCAAAAGATTAGGACTAAGAGAAGTCTCACATACTTCTGTAACTCTTCAGTTAGCAGATCGTTCAGTTACCCTAATGGAGTTATAGAAGATGTGTTAGTAAAAGTTGATAAATTTATCTTTCATATGGATTTCGTTATTTTAGATATGAAGGAAGATAAATAAATACCTATAATTTTAGGGAGACCTTTTTTAGCTACTGGAAAAACTATGATAGATGTTCAAAAGGGAGAATTAACTATGAGAGTTAACGATCAAGAAGTGACTTTTAATATTGTGAAATCTATGAAATACCCTGCTGTTGAAAGAGATAATGAATGTTTTCGCATGGAAATTGGTGAACATCTATTAAATGAGCATTTTAAAGAACATTTTTAGGAGAAAGAACATTTTGAAGACAAAGATGAAGTTATTTTGGACGAAATAGAAAATGAATAATTAAATTATGTTCAGGAATGATTTGAGATGTTGGATATTACAAGAAATGCTGATATGAATCAAGTTCTATTAATTATAAAACCACATGAACTTGAGTTGAAAATATTGCCTAACCACTTAAAGTATGTGTTTCTGGGAAACTCATCTACATTACCTGTTAATATATCTTCAGAGTTAAATGATTTGCAAGAGCAAAAACTTTTGGATACATTAAAAAGATATAAGGGAATTAAATGATCTGCAAGAGCAAAGACTGTTAGATACATTGAAAAGATATAAGAAAGCTTCTGAATTAAATGATCTGCAAGAGCAAAGACTGTTAGATACATTGAAAAGATATAAGAAAGCTTTCATAATTAAATGATCTGCAAGAGCAAAGACTGTTAGATACATTAAAAAGATATAAGAAAGCTTTTAGAACTGTAAGAGCAAAGACTGTTAGACACATTAAAAAGATATAAGAAAGCTTTTGGTTGGACCTTATCAGCAAGAGCAAAGACTGTTAGATACATTAAAAAGATATAAGAAAGCTTTTGGTTGGACCTTAGAATATTAAAGGAATCAGTCCTTCATTAAAAAGATATAAGAGAGCTTTTGGTTGGACCTTAGCAGATATTAAAGGAATCAGTCCTTCTGATCTGTATGCATAGAATTATATTGGATGAACAATATAAATCAAGAGTTGATCCACAAAGGAGATTAAATCCAATGATGAAAGAAGTGGTAAAAAAGGAAATTTTGAAATGGTTAGACACTAGAATTATATATCCTATTTCAGATAGTGCACAAGAAGGAAATTTTGAAATGGTTGAACACTGGAATTATATATCCTATTTTAGACTGTGTTTGGGTAAGTTTAATTCATTGTGTTCCTAAGAAAAAAGGAGTGACTGTTGAAGCAAAAGAGAATAATGAATTAATACCTATCAGACAAGTTATTGGGTGGCATATTTGCATTAATTATAGAGAATTAAACACTGCCACTAGGAAAGATCACTTCTCTTTACCATTTTTAAACCAAATAGTAGATAAACTTGTTGGGCACAAATATTTTTGTTTTTAGATGGATATACCGGCTACCATCAAATTCCTATTACTCATTAGGATTAAGAAAAGATAACATTTACTAGTCCTTTTGGAACTTTTGCTTTTTGAAGAATGCCTTTCGGATTATGTAATTTGCAACATTTCAGAGATGTATGATGTCTATATTTAGTAAGTTAATTGATGATGGATTGGAATAATATTCCAGAGATGTATGATGTATGTATTTAGTAAGTTAATTGATGATGGATTAGAAGTGTTTATGGATGATTTTTTTGTATTTGGAACATCATTTGATGCATGCTTAAATTATCTTGAAAAAGTTTTGGAGTTATGCGAAAGAACTAATTTAGTTCTAAATTAGGAGAAATGTCAATTTATGGTTGCAGGAGGAATTGTGTTAGGGCATAAAATTTCGGGAAAATGGTATGGAAGCAGACCCTGCAAAAATTTAAGTTAAGAGGGGTTAGAAGTTTTCTTGGACATGTTGGTTTTTACAGGCGTTATATTAAAGATTTTTTTGAAAATTACCAAACCTCTATGCCAACTTTTAGAAAAGGACAAGAAATTTGAATTTACTGAAAAAAATTTACCAAACCTATATGCCAACTTTTAGAAAAGGACAAGAAATTTGAATTTACTGAAAGCTGTTTAAATGCCCTCTATGCCAACTTTTAGAAAAGGACAAAAAATAATACTAAAAACTGTTTAAATACCTTTGAGTTATTAAAAGAAAAACTAATCACAACCCCTATTATAGTTTCACATAACTGGGAGAAACCATTCAAAATGATGTGCGATGATAGTGATTATGCTATTGGAGTTGTTCTTGGACAAAGGTATGAAACAATTTTTAAAGTTATATACTACGTTAGTAAAACTCTTAATGATGCTCAAATTAACTATACTATTATTGAAAAAGAGTTACTGACGATTGTGTATGCTTCTGACAAATTTAGATATTATTTAATTGAGACTAAATGTATTGTGCACACTGATCACTCTGCTATTAAATATCTGATGCAAAAGAAGGATGTCAAACCAAGGTATACTTTTGATGCAAGAATTTGATGTTGTGGTTATTGATAGAAAGGGAAATGATAATCAAATTGCTGATCATTTGTCGAGATTAGAATATCATGAATTATCTGACACCGACAATGAAATTACAAACAGTTTCCCTGATGAACAACTTTATAATATTAATGAGTGGAAAATACCATAGTATGCTGATATTGTTAATTATATTGTAAGTGATATTTTGCCACTTATGCTGACATTGCAATGACAAAGAAAATTCATTCATGATGCGAAAGCATATTATTGGGATGAACCTAATTTATATAAATAATGTAAGGATCTTATTATGAGAAGATGTGTACCTTATGAAGAAACTGAATAATCATTCAGTTCATGATTCTGAATTTGGAGGACATTTTGGGATTGATAAAACTGCTTATACAATTTTACAAGCTATGGATCTTATTATGAGAAGATGTGTACCTTATGAAGAAACTGAACTAATCATTTAGAAATGTCATTTAGAATTTTTAGGACATTTTGAAACTGATAAAACTGCTTATAAAATTTTACAAGCTGGATTCTATTGGCCTAAAGGACATTTTGGGATTGATAAAGCTGCTTATAAAATTTTACAAGCTGGATTTTATTGGCCTACTAGACATTTTGGGATTGATAAAACTGCTTATAAAATTTTACAAGCTGGATTTTGTTGGCCTACCATCATATTTTGGGATTGATAAAACTGCTTATAAAATTTTACAAGCTAGATTTTATCGGCCTACTATCTTTAGAGATGTGGGATTGATAAAACTATTTATAAAATTTTACAAGCTAGATTTTATTGGTCTACTATATTTAGAGATGTTTATAGATATATAAAAACTTGTGATCGATTTAATAAATTTTACAAGTTGGATTTTATTGGCCTACTATCTTTAGATATGTTTATAGATACATAAAAACTTGTGAAAAAGCTGGATTTTATTGGCCTACTATATTTAGAGATGTTTATAGATATATAAAGACTTGTGATAAATTTGGAGGACATTTTGGGATTGATAAAACTACTTATAAAATTTTACAAGCTGGATTCTATTTGGAGACATTTTGGGATTGATAAAACTGCTTATAAAATTTTACAAGCTGGATTTTGTTGGCCTACCATCATATTTTGGGATTGATAAAACTGCTTATAAAATTTTACAAGCTAGATTTTATCGGCCTACTATCTTTAGAGATGTGAGAATTTGATAAAACTATTTATAAAATTTTACAAGCTAGATTTTATTGGTCTACTATATTTAGAGATGTTTATAGATATATAAAAACTTGTGATCGATTTAATAAATTTTACAAGTTGGATTTTATTGGCCTACTATCTTTAGATATGTTTATAGATACATAAAAACTTGTGAAAAAGCTGGATTTTATTGGCCTACTATATTTAGAGATGTTTATAGATATATAAAGACTTGTGATTGATTCTATTGGCCTACTCTCTTTAGAGATGTTTACAGATACATAAAAACTTGTGATCAATGCTTGAATTTTATTGGCCTACCATATTTAGAGATGTTTATAGATATATAAAAACTTGTGATCGATGTCAATAAGTGGGCAATATATCTAGAAGAAATGAAATGCCTCTGAATTTTATATTAGAAGTTGATATCTTTGATGTTTAGGGATTAGATTTCATGGGATCATTTATTCCTTCATCTGGGAACTTATACATATTAATTGCGGTAGACTACGTTTCAAAGTGGGGATTGAAGCACAAGATTTACCTCGTTGTGACGCTAAAAGTGTTTCAAAATTTTTAATGGAAAATATTTTCACTAGATACGGAATGCCTAGAGTGATTATCATTGATGGAGGATCCCATTTTAGGAATAAAAACATTCAGAGATTGACAGAAAAGTTTAATATTATTCATAGAATCTCTACTTCCTATCACCCTCAAACTAATGAGTTAGCTGAAGTTTCTAATAGAGAGATTAAACAAATACTTAAGAAGACTGTAAACCCTAATAGAGTAGATTGGTCTACTAGACTGGATACCGTATTATGGGCTTACAGGACTGCTTATAAAACTCTTATTGGAATGACTCCCTATAGTCTGATTTTTGGAAAGACTTATCACTTACCATTAGAATTGGAGCATAAAGCATATTGGATGATTAAAGAATTCAATTATAATTTGAAAAATGCTGGAGAGATTGTTACAAAATAATGAATTGGAAGAATTAAGAAATGAATCTTATGATAACGACAAAATTTATAAGGAGAAACTAAAGTTATGNATGAACTGGGAGATATGCCAATTTATGATTGCAGGAGGAAGTGTGTTAGGGCATAAAATTTCAGAAGATAGTATGGAAGCAGACCCTGCAAAAATTCAAGTTATATCTAAACTAACACCTCCTACCTAGTGTAAGAGAATGAGTTTTTTTGGACATGTTGGTTTTTACAGGCGTTTTATTAAAGATTTTTCAAAAATTACTAAAACCCTGCAAAAATTCAAGTTATATCTAAACTAACACCTCCTGCTAATGTAAGAGAGGTTAGGTAGACCCTGCAAAAATTCAAGTTATATCTAAATTAACACCTCCTACTAATGTAAGAGGGGTTAGACAGACCTTCCAAAAATTCAAGTTATATCTAAACTAACACCTCCTACTAATGTAAGAGAGGTTAGGAGTTTTATGGACATGTTGGTTTTTACAGGCGTTATATTAAAGATTTTTCAAAAATTACCAAACCTCTAGATTCAAGTTATATCTAAACTAACACCTCCTACTAATGTAAGAGAAGTTAGGAGTTTTCTTGGATTCAAGTTATATCTAAACTAACACCTCCTACTAATGTAAGAGAAGTTAGAAGTTTTCTTCGACAATTGGATTTTACAGGCGTTTTATTAAATATTTTTCCAAAATTACTAAATCTCTATGCCAACTTTTAGAAAAGGACAAGAAATTTGAATTTACTTGAAGCTGTTTAAATGACTTTGAGTTATTAAAGGAAAAATTAATCACAGCCCCTATTATAGTTTCACCTAACTGGGAGAGCATTTGAGTTATTAAAGGAAAAATTAATCACAGCCCCTATTATAGTTTCACCTAACTGGGAGAATTGATGTATGATGCTAGTGATTATGCTATTGGAGCTGTCCTTGGACAAAATATGAAAAGATTTTAGCTGTTTAAATGCCTTAAAGTTATTAAAGGAAAAATTAATCACAACCCCTATTATAGTTTCACCTAACTGGGAGAAACTATTTGAACTGATGGTGCGAGGCTAGTGAATAGGCTATTGGAGTGGTTCTTGGATAAATGTACGAAAAGATTTTTAAAGTGATATACTACGCTAGCTGATTATGCAATTGGAGCTGTTCTTGGACAAAGTTATGAAAAGATTTTTAAAGTTATATACTATGCTAGTAAAACTCTTAATGATGCATAAATTAACTATACTGTTACTGAAAAAGAGTTACTAGCAATTGTGTATGCTTTAGATAAATTCATATCTTATTTACATGGAGTTAAATGCATTGTTTATACTGATCACTCTGCTATTAAATATCTGATGCAAAAGAAGGATGCTAAACCAAGGTTGATTTGGTCACTCTGCTATTAAATATCTGATGCAAAAGAAGGATGCCAAACCAAGGTTAATTAGATGGATTTTTGATGCAAGAATTTGATCTTGTGGTTATTGATAGAGAACGGATAATCAAATTGTTGATCAATTGTCAAGATTAGAAAATCAAGAATTATTCAACACTGACAATGAAATTACAAACAGTTTCCCTGATGAACAACTTTATAATATTAATGAGTGGAAAATACCATGGTATGCTGATATTGTTAATTATTGTAAGTGATATTTTGCCACCTATGCTGACATTACAACAACAAAGAAAATTCATTCATGATGCAAAAGCATATTTTTGGGATGAGCCTTTTTTATATAAACAATATAAGGATCTTATTATGAGGAGATGTGTACCTGATGAAGAAATTGAGCTGATCATTCAGAAATGTCATGATTCTGAATTTGGAGGACATTTTGGGTTTGATAAAACTATTTATAAAATTTTACAAGCTAGATTTTATTGGTCTACTATATTTAGAGATGTTTATAGATATATAAAAACTTGTGATCGATTTAATAAATTTTACAAGTTGGATTTTATTGGCCTACTATCTTTAGATATGTTTATAGATACATAAAAACTTGTGAAAAAGCTGGATTTTATTGGCCTACTATATTTAGAGATGTTTATAGATATATAAAGACTTGTGATAAATTTGGAGGACATTTTGGGATTGATAAAACTACTTATAAAATTTTACAAGCTGGATTCTATTCTACCATCTTTAGAGATATTTATAGATACATAAAAATATGTGATCTATGTCAATGAGTTGACAATATATCTAGAAGAAATGAAATGCCTCTAAATATCATGTTAGAATTTGAGATCTTTGACGTTTGGGGATTAGATTTTATGAGACCATTTATTCCTTCATTTGGGAACTTATATAAATTAATTGCAGTGGACTACGTTTCTAAGTGGATTGAAGCACAAGATTTACCTCGTTGTGACGCTAAAAGTGTTTCAAGATTTTTGATGAGAAATATTTTCACTAGATATGAAATGCCTAGAATGATTATCACTGATGGAGGATCCCATTTTATAAATAAATACATTCAGAGATTGGCAGAAAAATTTAATATTATTCATAGAATCTCTACTACCTATCATCTTCAAACCAGTGGGTTAGCTGAAGTTTCTAATAGAGAGATAAAAAAAATACTTGAAAAGACTGTAAACCCTAGTAGAATAGATTGGTCCACTAGATTGGATACTGCATTATGGGCTTACAGGACTGCTTATAAAACTCCTATTGGAATGGCTCCTTACAAACTGATTTTTAGAAAGACTGGTCACGTACTAGTATAATTGGAGCATAATGCATATTGGGCAATTAAAAAATTCAATTATAATTTGAAAGATGCTGGTAAGAAGAGATTGTTACAATTAAATGAATTGAAAGAACTAAGAAATGAGTCTTATGATAACGACAAAATTTATAAGGAAAAATTAAATTTATGGCATGATCGGAAGATTAACCAAAAGAACTTTGAACCAGGACAAGAAGTTTTGCTTTACAATACTAGGCTGCAGTTATTTCTTGGGAAATTAAAGTCTCGTTGGTTAGGGCCCTTTACTGTGACTCAAGTTTATACTTACGGAGCTGCTAAAATTGAAGATCAGAAGACGGTAAATAGATTTAAAGTAAATGGACACGGATTAAAACCATATTATAAGGGTAGAAGACCAAATTTTAAAGAGGTTTTAATGATCCGTCTACCTGAATAACACCTGAATAGGTCGGGCTGATGACATTAAACCAAGCGCTTTATGGGAGGCAACCCATATTTATCTTTACTTTTATCGCAATTATAGTAGTTTTTATTTGAAATTATCACTAGTTTGTGGTAGTATTAAGCTCTACTACTCTTATTTACCCTTGTAACATCTTAAAATTGGATCCATGAAGAAAAATTGGAACGCATTCGGACTAGAGCGAAACTGTACAAATTTTGCCTTGGGCGCCGACAGCGCCCCCGACGCCGCCGACGGTGGGGTTTTTCCAAGAGTCCACACAAAATTAATACAGAGGCTTGTCGATGGCATCATCGACCCCG
>JXCR01129082.1:1539-13908 GCA_002079205.1 Phalaenopsis hybrid cultivar
CTAACATCTAAAATTTAATATATATATATATATATATATATATACTTTGGACTCGTAAATTTATACATGAAAATATATATTTCACTTTTTAAGAGTTTATGATAGTGATAAGGTATGTGTGGTAATGTAAATTTAATTGATATGATTATTGTGGATTTTGTGTTTATTTTTAATATAATTTTGAGGTAATTAGAAATGTAAGGGAAATAGATAATATTAAATTATTATTATAACTCGCATCTCTATATAATAAGAAGAAATATAAAAATTTGTATCATTAAAATAATGAAGAAATATATATTTTATCTGGTTTTTTCTCAATCAAATAAATTAGTGCAAATTATTTAAGTTATTTTTTTTTCTTTTTTTTTTCTTTTTTTTTTATTTTCATTTACATTCTTGTAATGTTAACATATCAAACGGTACTAGAGAGATCTATGATAAAAAGGTCTGTGATTCTCCAAAAAAGCTATGCTAATCTAAGGGAGTTGAAAAAGAGAAAATGTGAAGGAGAGGGCTCTATTTTGTTTAAGGAAGACAAGGAAATATAAATTTAAATTATTTTGAAACTTTATATTAGGTTTTGGTTGTAAGATAATTCATGAGTGAATGAATTTATATAAAAAAAATATATGAATAAATTCATTTTTTATTAATAATCATGTATCCTCAAATATTTAGTTTGGCAAGCAAACTCTCTTTTAATCAAGTTACGTGGTTCTCAATATCACTCGCTTATACTTAAAGAGCACCCACCTAGCCATGGAGTGTACTTGCCAGGCTAAATGTTTAGTTTTGTTGAGATGACATGGGTGATGTAAATATGGATTGGACATCGCTACAAATAGATTTTAATGAAGCATTCTTTCAAGTAGAGTAACCATAGATTGATGCAAAAAGCTAGAAATTAGGCAGTACATGATGCAGAGCAGATTATCAAGAGATGTGATTGAACATGAATAATTAGGAACTCGTGACTAATGAATAACTTATACATAAGAAGGAGATATTCCCAAGAATTAGAGCAGTTGTGAAGGCAGAGATATCAATATCAAGGTGATTGAGATTAAATTATACGAAGGTGGTCATTAAGCACAAAAAGCAACAACCCTTACATCCACTGTGAACAAGACTTGCTATTTTAATAGTGATAAAGAGTACTCCACCATCCACCTAAGCGAGCTGAAAGACGAAGATTTCAACTAACAAACAAGTTCTCTAAGGAGATTGAAGAAACCAATCCTCTAATAAAAATCAAGATTAGAATCATACAATAAAGTATGGACTCGATCGATTATGTAGCCTACATTGAGTTGACCTTCTTATTACTTGATATCAATGATGCTTTGAAATAATATTTATTTTCAACTAACCACCTTCAAAGAATCACCCTTTTGATGGTTCTCACACTTCTTATTTTCTCTTTACTGAGTTATGTTAGTGTCCAAAGGCCCTTTCTAAGGAGGAGATAAGGTGGAAAAGTCACTAAAAAACTTTACAGTAAAATTTAAAATACAAAAGATGTTAAAGTTAAGATCTATAATTTCTAATCAATCCAAGTTGCCCTAACCCAAGGTTTTCAAAAAGGATCATCTAGCTATATCCTTGACTTAAGAGTAAGCAAGGATATTCACAAAGCCACTAGAACTCACCAACAAACATATCAATATCAAAAAGTATACTAATGTTGCTAGATTGTATATATTAAGCCATCTAAAAGATGCTTAATCAAAGTGAGGCTTCTAATGAAGTACTAGAAAAGATCGAAATGGGCTCAAAAAACTAAAGAATAAAGAGAAGTACCAGAAACAACTAATATAAATAACCTAAAGAGTTTCTATGAAAACTAAAAATTCAACTCACTCATATTTTATGGAAGTCCCAAGAAGTGGCTTCGTATTAAAAATTTAAAAAAAAACATTTATTGACTCTAACGAATAATGAATATATGAGTATGGCAAGTCAGATTCTGATAATTGAAGAAATCACCAATATTTTGTAGTCATATTCAATAAACTTACCTCCTCCTAAAGAATAAATTTAGGGAAATCAAACCTTTTTAGTGAGTCCAATACATTCTATCAAAAAAAATATATAAATAACAAATACTTACAAAAAATTTGATCTTGATGCATGAGCTTAAGTTTGGAGCAGACAAACCATAAACTTGAATGAATGTTTAAAAAAAATAATAGAAAATACTAACCTACAAAATTGTACTCAACCAATCATAAAATGAGTAGACTAACTTGAATTTAGGAACCTAGAAGTTATTTCAATCTAAAAAAATATTTCACTAATGAACTCACTTTTAGGATAATATCAATCACCTTTGCTCACTTATCAAACCTTGAGAATCAAACCTCCAACTCCTCTCATGCAATCTAAAAGTATAGCCTTAGAATTCGACTTCTCCTTTTAAGGCCAAATTTTCATTAAATAGTTTTTGAGTCCATTATATTGGCAAGCCAAGATTTTCATTGAGGTTTGGTGAAAATCAAGGCCAATCCAAGATGATGACTCCTAAAAAGATGTATAAGCAAAAAAAAAAAAGTCAAGGTGAATAGACATCTACATATCATCTGAGCATTAACTCACCCTAACATGTAAAACTAGACTATTTTTTTCCTTTCCTCCGTAGTCTGTAGGATCAATTAGCTCAGTTTAAATATTGAATAAAAAAAATATATTGAACAAAAATAAATATAGTTTTTTTTTTCTATCTTTCATTCATTAATTTTGTTAGCTTATAATGTTTCTACATTCTTTACCACAACTAGGAAAAAACTCAAGGGTTGGTAGCACTCACCCCATTCAACTTGAGCTCAGAAGAGACATGTATCATTAATTGGTAAAAATAGCCTTATTTTGATATTTATTGGAAAGCTTTTTACAACATTTCAATCTTTCAAGATAATGGTCACAGTTAAAGTTTTCTTAATACTTCATGATATCATAAGTTAGCAAGTTACTTTAATGAATGGTAAGTATACTTTTAGAGAAACTATAATAAATAAAGAAAATTTACTTAGTTTTTTAATGAAATCTAGTATGAGCTTTCCAGAACCAATAAATTTATTAACTTATTGCACAAGTTTGTGATCCATTCAAAATTCTTAAGAAATTTTGATTTAATGACTATCTCAATGACTTTTTTTTATTGATATGTGAATTCATCTTCTTATTAAAATGAATAAATTTTATTATATTAAGGAGGTAGCAAACCTTCACTTATAAAATCCAATTATCAAATAAAAATATAGTTGCACACTTAAGACAATCTTATTCTCAGGAATTTTTCATTCATCGAAAGAACAAGCCACATAATGATGATATATGGATGAAATATATCAATTTGGATACTTTGGCTAACTAAATTTTAATCTTATGAAGAAGAATTCAATTGAGACCTCAAGAGGTAATGCAGGTCATAGGATGGATAATTTAATTAATCACACTTAACACATTATAAGTGCAACAATAAAAAACAAATCTAGCAAAATCCATGAGTAAGATCCAAAATCGAAGCCCATATCAATGTACAATATTAAGTTATTTAAATATAGTTTTATTTTCTAATTTAAAATTTTTAAAAGTTTTAAAATCATGCATTTCCAACCCTTTAATAGAGAAAGCATGAAAAATGAACAAAAAAAAAAGATAACTCACATCCTGCTTTAATAAGTTATGTTTATCCTTTGGCTAAATAACATAGATTGTCTTATCTTCTTTCAATCACATGATTGTTAATAGTTTTAATTTAATATATTGTGATATATGTGATCCTTATCATGTGCAATCTTGTATAGGCCATCGATACTATTTAATGTTAAATGGTAATCATATTAGATTTATATGGGTATATTTGCTCAAGCATAATTATAGTGTCTCCATTGCCATCCCAAATTTTTTCAACAATATCAACTACTAATTTAAAAACATATCTAAGATGTGTATACCCTAAATTTCAATAGAATTAATTTCATTGAGTTAATTGATAAACTTGGAAATATGCATCATCATTCATGTGTTGATTGATAGTAATAAAACTCCATGATTGAAAGGAAACATCGGCTTCTTCAAAGTATTGCCCGTGTGCTATACAAGAACTTGACTGATTATTTTTATTTTGGAGATTTTGGTTAGTTTGGTTTTGAATTCATTATACCAAAGCAATGAACTAAATTTGATCCACGAGCAAGGAATTGTGTATTTTTATTTATTCATCAGAAGTTAAAGGGTTATAAAATATATGATTTTAGTAAAAAGATAAAATTCTCATTATAAAGACATTGTTTTCATGAGAAATATTTGTCCTTTCACTTCATTAATAAATAAATAATTTAACTACTCTTTCTTCAAACTCATCCCTTCTTAATCCTTCTACTCAAGTAGTATAGCACCACCAAACTATCAAACAGCTAGATGTGAGACTCTACAAGAAAATTCTATACTCACCTACAAGATATTTCCATACTCACTCTACTTTATCATATCTCAGAGATTACCATTACCTTACTTCATGGCAGTGTGAACAAAATTGAGAAATTTAACTTCGCAATCAACAAAAGCAAAGCTTACCATTCATTATCTAACTGAATTACTTATGATGACGCATGATAGAGTTCCTACAAGTTCTTTGTCTTTCACTTTTCATTCCAACAGGTACCACAACATTATCATCAAATTGTCAATTTTTTTAGTAGATTGATTCCACGAAAGCAGAAATTGATGTACTTGTGATGAATCACACATGGTCTATTATTTGCTTGCCACAGAAGAAGCATGTTATTGGTTACAAAGGAACTTATAAATCAAATGAAATTTGGAGGGACCTATGAATAAATATAAAGCTCTTCATATTGCCAAGGGATATATCAAATAAGAAACAAATTTATGAACACTTTTTCCCAATTATTAAAATTTTTATAAACAAACTACACCTCATTCTTATTGCTAGTCAAAATTGCGTCTTCAATTAGTTAGACATGGATAATGTGTTCTTACAAGATGATTTACATGAACAAGTTTATATAGATTTTCTCTCTAGAATCCACCTTGAGAGGATGCATTAAACAAAAATTATAAATGTTTTCGTAGATTACATTAAGTGTATATACAAACTCAAACAAGCTTCTCGATAATGGTAGTCATATTTTTCTCAATTTTTTTTATTTTAATTAATCAAAATAGATTACTCTTTGTTTTCAGGTATAAGTTTGAATGTCAACACCTTGTTACTCTATGTTGATGATATTATCATCACCGAGCCTTCTATAAATACTATTAATTTTATTAAATTATTTCTATAAGCTCAATTTAATCTTTCCAATTTAGGTGATCAAAAGTACTTTCTTGGACTAGAAATGCCTTAGTTCAACCGTGAAACAATATTTCAACATCACTATACTATTTGGTATAAGATGTGTGGCTATTAGCATGCAAACCACTCAATAATCTTGTGGACCCTATTCATAAATTAAATGCCTCGGAAAGAGAACATTTTTTGGATGCATCATAGTATTGATGATAAATTAAAAATTTCCTATATCTCACTCTCTCTCATTTTTGACATTATCTTTTCATTCACAAGCTAAATAAGTATTTATCTCAAAAAAAAGCTTAACATGTCTAATACAAACAATTTATGTCCTTAGTATTTTAGCACATAAAAGCTTTTTTAGGGGATCATGCTTGGTCACAAGAAAGTTGGTTAGTACACTATGCATCTTCTCGAGTGATTCTCTGATCTCTTGGAGGTCAAAGTAATAGGCTATCATCTAAATCCTCAGTTGAAGTGAATTTCACATTGAGACAACAAAGCACGACCTGACCTTTTGTGAATGTATCTAACACATAAATATAATTACATGTTGTTTGTGACAAAGTCTCTCGTGGATTCATCAGGCTCATGCCCATTGGTTCCAATCATCGCTCATCAGCATGTTCACTAAGCCTCTACCACCATCTAAACTCCTTTTCTTTATCCAAGATGGCTACAAAGACTATCCACCATTCACCTTGAGGGGCAATATTAAGCACGCTATTATCGATAGTCTTTTTCAATTATTTACCTCACCAATAATTNCAAAGACTATCCACCTTTCACCTTGAGGGGCAATATTAAGCACGCTATTATCGATAGTCTTTTTCAATTATTTACCTCACCAATAATTCACTCACTACCATCAACATAGGAGATGAAATTATTCATTACTACAAAGTATGAATTATTAATTACATTTGTGTATATTAATAAAAACAAAGCAATTTGCATTGTGTAATATATGACACAACTAGGGGTGCAAACCATGCTCAGCTCGTGTTCGGCTCGTTTATATTTCGAGCTCAAAAATTGTGTTCATGTTCGGCTCGTTTGCTTAACAAGCCGAACACGAGTTGTTCACGAACAAAGAGTCATTTTAACAACCTTAATCATGTAGTCATAAGACAATAAGAGTTTGAGCAAGATTTAAAATTTATTATTTATATTAAAAAATTCATTTGAATCTAATTTAATATTTTTTATTCTGTTTTCTTAATCAATATTTTAATTGGTTATAAATCTTTGTAGCCTTGTAGTCAATTAGATTTTTTTTAAAATANCGCTCGTTAACTTATCGAACAAAATTAATGAGTCGAACATGAGCTTCTTAACGAGTCGAACACGAGCTCTTCGCGAACAACGAGCCGTTTTGAGAGCCCTAGACACAACAACTAAAAAGGAAAAGTTATGTACACATATTTCGATTACTTATGGAGAGTGTGATGCTTTCATCATGGCATTTGTCAAGCCAGAGCAAGTTTATGCAATATAGTTTATAATGTTGATTAAAAAGACCAGCATACTATTTAGGAAGATTTACATGCAAAAACGACCTAACTCTTATGTATTTGCATATCTGACATCTAAACTGTAGATTTTGCATATATGCCACCTTTGAGGGACCATTTGAAACTCTTACAACAAAGTCATCTTGCTCCACAAAGGATTTTCCACGCTTCTACTTGGCCCCTACACACGTGTGTTCCTCCTTAAATTTTTGTGGCAATAATTATGACATGAGTACTTTAATAATTAAGTAATTAGAGTTTGTTTTTGGGCCCCAACTAATTAGCTGTAGTAATTATAAAATACTAAATTTATTCTATATTTTGAAAATATGTATTTGAACTTTGAGTGGAATAATCATGGAATGACGGCAGGAGATCTAAATTATCATTTTATAATAAACAATGTAATTATTGTACGCTAAAAATGTGCTCATGTTGTTCCTAAAAAGATCTAACGGTATTGATAGGTCGACTCGGCTAACTGAAAGTCATCCAGTCGATCTAAGAGCTGTCAGTCGACCTAAGGCAAGTCCAAGCTACCAAAGGCCTGCGGGCCGGTCAGCCAGCTAAAGGGCTGCCATTCGATCACAGGAATGTCAGCTAACCGAAGGGTTGCCAGCCAACCAAAAGTAAGCCTAGTAGATCGAAGGGCTTCCAGCACGAAAGGCCAGTAAGACGACGAAAAACCAGCCCAGCCGACCAAAGGGTTGTTGAGCGACATGCTCTGATATGCAAAAAGACCAATACCACATACAACCCCCTCTCGAGAAAAGACATAAATGTAATTTTTATGTACGGTCCTTTTATTCTCCATACATTGAAAGGAACATTCATGTATTATGGGCACTTGGACTCGTCTCTTGTAACCCCTACTTTTAATGATATAAAATGGGTCGTAGAGGCCGGGAATACCCCTGTTTGCCCCATAGAGGCGAGTCATGGTGTGTGTGTGTGCACGCACACACACACACAGTCTCTCTCTTACTTATACTATGATATATTCCTTGATTTTGATTCACAAGACAAGTTTGGATTCAACAATTATAAACAATTTGAAATTTTATTAATTTTTATTATTAAAATTAACTTCATCAAGTCATAATAAGATAATGAAAGGATAAAAAGATAATTATAATCAGATGGTGTGATTAAACAACAAAAGTTTCCTAATTAATAGATTAAAATTATAAGTATATAAGAAAATATTAAAAGTGGCCAAACCAAAAAGTGGATGGCGAGAATAACTACGNTACCATTTGAAGCTCTTACAACAAAGTCATCTTGCTCCACAAAGGATTTTCCACGCTTCTGCTGGCCCCCTACACACGTGTGTTCCTCCTTAATTTTTTATGACAATAACTAGACATGAGTACTTTAATAATTAAGTGATTAGAGTTTGTTTTTGGGCCCCAACTAATTAGCTGTAGTAATTATGAAATACTAAATTTATTCTAGATTTTGAAAATATGTATTTGAACTTTGAGTGGAATAATCATGGAATGACGGCAGGAGATAATTATCATTTTATAATAAACAATGTAATTATTGTACGCTAAAAATGTGCTCATGTTGTTCCTAAAAAGATCTAACGGTATTGATAGGTCGACTAGGCTAACTGAAAGCCATCCAGTCGATCTAAGAGCTGTCAGTCGACCTAAGGCAAGTCCAACCTACCAAAGGCCTGCGGGCCGGTCAGCCAGCTAAAGGGCTGCCATTCGATCACAGGAATGTCAGCTGACCGAAGGGTTGCCAGCCAACCGAAAGTAAGCCTAGTAGACCGAAGGGCTTCCAGCACGAAAGGCCAGTAAGACGACGGAAAACCAGCCCAGCCGACCAAAGGGTTGTTGAGTGACATGCTCTGATATGCAAAAAGACCAATACCACATACAACCCTCTCTCGAGAAAAGACATAAATGTAATTTTTATGTACGGTCCTTTTATTCTCCATACATTGAAGGGAACATTCATGTATTATGGGCACTTGGACCCGTCTCTTGTAACCCCTGCTTTTAATGATATGAAATGGGTCGTAGAGGTCGGGAATACCCCTGTTTGCCCCATAGAGGCAAGTCAAGGTGTGTGTGTGTCTCTCTCTCTCACTTATACTATGATATATTCCTTGGTTTTGATTCACAAGACAAATTTGAATTCAACAATTATAAACAATTTGAAATTTTATTAATTTTTATTATTAGAATTAACTTCATCAAGTCATAATAAGATAATGAAAGGATAAAAAGATAATTATAATGAGATGGTGGGATAAAACAACAAAAGTTTCCTATTTAATACATTAAAATTATAAGTATATAAGAAAATATTAAAAGTGGCCAAACCAAAAAGTGGATGGCGAGAATAACTATGAATGATATTTGGCATAACTCTATCATTCTATTGGGTTAATAATGTCTCTCTTAAATGCAACATCTTTAGGTTATTATCTTTTAATTTAGAAAATGCAACCTTATTTTAAATATAATGTTTAAAACATGTATTTTTATTAAACTCCATAATTTAGTGTTATCCACAAGAAGGATATTATTGGCAAAAAGAATACACCTAGTTACATCCTCCTGTAAATGTCGAGTAAGAGCATCCATTACTAAAGCAAAAAAGAAATGGGCTTAAAACCAATCTATTTGTACATAAGTAACAGTCTAGTATACATATTTTAAATGCCTTTAATATAAGTCATATCAGCACATTTCTTCTTTAGAACCCTCCAAAGCACTTCTATTGGAACCTTATCGTAATTTTTTTTTTATAAAATCAATAAAAATCATATGTAGATCCTCCTTATTCTCACTATACATCTCCATCAAACCTCTCAATAAATGTATAGCTTCCATGGTAGACCTACCTAGCATAAATCCAAACTAATTATGAGAAAGCTTTGTATCACGTCTTAAACTATGTTCAATTACCCTCTCCAATAATTTTAAAGTATGACACATCAACTTAATGTCTCAAAAATTTGTACACTTTTCTGCATCCCCTTTATTCTAAAAAATGAGGACCAAAATACTCTTCCTCCACTCCTCAAGCTTCTTTTTAGTTTTTAAAGAACATTAGAGATATTATTAAGTCAAGAAACTCTCAAATCTCCTAAATATTTCCACACTTTAATTGGGGTATCATTAGGCCTACTGATTTTACACCCTTAGCAGTCTTTAAAGCCTCCTCAACATCTTACTATTGCAACAGTAAAAATAAAATATTTTTATTATTAATAAAGATATTAAGCTCTGTAAGGTTGATCTAATTTTTAGAAACTTTATTAAAAATTTTATCAAATAGCTCACTCATCTATGTTGAATATCTTCCTTCAAGAAAAACACTTTTCAATTTTCATCTTTAATGCACTTTACATGAATTAAATCTTTTTTTTTCTCATTTTCTGACTAGTTTATAAATATATTTTTTACTTTCCTTGGTATCTAATCTATTATAAGGATTACTAAAAGCAGAAGTTAATGGTCACAAATAATTCTCTTAAACTCCGTACAGACTATCTTATATCTTTCTCAGTTCTCTAAGCTTTTACATTTAAATCATTTTTTATAATACAACTTCTTAATTTTTATCTTTTCTTGCACTTTATTATTCTGTAACCAACTATTTTTATTTATAAAATTGTTTCCTTTTGATTCTCCAAGTATATATTTTGTCACTTGTTTACTAGTGCTTATTATTTTACCCTACATAGGATTCATTTTTTTCATGAACATCTCAAATCTTAAAATCTCGAAACTCTTTTCACTTGTTTAATACTTTTTGCATATGGGGCTCGGGACTCGATAATTACAGTGTTATCTAAATGCTCATATTAGCAATTAGTGCTTGAAATGCAATGTAAGAAATGATATTGAAAGATGATATGAAATCAAAATAGCATATGCCAGCTATTTAATTTCGAATAACAAAATATTAGTGAACTAAATAATTCAAGTACCTTAAACATTTAAATGTGTAAAAAATGGTTGAATATTTTTATTAAATTCAAAATTTTGTGATGATAGAATGGAGTAAAATCACCTTAGCCATGAATAACAGTCTACCAAAAATCAAAGAAGTAAAATTAAATTGATATGAAACTTAAATTTACATGAGCTTTAATCCAAATAAAATAGCTTATATTGGAATTGCTTTTAAATTACGAAGTTTTCTTGCCCGAAAAATCAAAAAAAGTGTTAGCATAAAGTTCGTGAAATTAGTTAGTTGCTAGTATTTTATATATATGATGTTGAGGATTGTATTCCTCTAAGATCTAAGGCTGCCACAACGTAAAGTTTAAGAAGGAATTATTACTAATAGGTTAAAAGGGATACTAAAGATGTCAATAATGCACTCTGCTTAGACGTGAAGGTGTCATAATCTTTGGGTATCCTATATGTCGGCTCAAAATGGTTAGGAAGGTCATTGAAAATGAGTGGAATGACACTCCTTCTAAAGGTGAAGGTGTTAGGTGGGGTGGCTGAAGAAGGTTTACAAGGGGATAGGAGGAAGTTGAGATGGCCTTTTTCTTAAGGTTTAAATGAACTAACTTGAATGTGAGTTAGATGATGCAAAAAAGCTATGAAAAAGATTGAGTAAAATAAATATGGTTCTATGATAAAGTGGACATGACATATCTATTAAAGGAAAAAAATGAGACATTACAGGAATGTCAAAATAATGACTTGCAATGATTGGGATGATTTAGCTCTTAAAATGATGGGATGCTAAATGTCCCAAAGTTAATGGGTGATTCAGAACAATTAAGATAGTCCTTCTAAATAAAGGGTGACTGAAAAATTGATTGGTAAAAAGAAATTATTGTTATTTAGTTTGTTTCTCTACCTAAAAAGACAAGGGACTAAACATTCTAAAATCAAAAGATATTAGAGTTCAGGATAACTCTACATTTAAAATATGGGGGGATCAAATGATCTAAAATTAGTAAGGCATTAATTCTTATTAGAAGAGTTCATCTCCAAATAGAAAAAGTGACAACATGACATAAAGTTAAAGGTAAGTAAGAAAAAGTCAAAATAAATCTTCTCCAAAATGGGAAAAGAAAACAAAATCACTTAAATTCACTACGTGACTGAAGACAATAGTCAAGATATTTCTTCACCTTCAAGGTGTACTAAATGACTCAAACCTCTATGTAGAAATAAGGGTTAACATTGTCCCTTCCACCAAAAATGGTTTGTGTGTGTGTGCACACCCGTGCGTGAGCTTCGAGGAAGGATGTTTTGAGCATGATCATTATAGTCCCTCTCATCTCCCTCTCATCTCTCATAAGAGATGGGAGTATTAAATTTCAATAAGTTAATAGGTGAATCAACAAAATAAAAATATTCTTTTCACTAAGGGAATGAAAGAAAAAATGATCCAAATTTAGTATATAATTAAGGATAGTTATGGTAAAACATTACCTAAAATTGGAGGATTGATTGACATAAGTGGTGAGAAAACTTCTCTCTTGAATGAGAGATGGATTTTACACACACACACAGAGGTATATATATATATATATATATATATATAGAT
>JXCR01129083.1:10460-28177 GCA_002079205.1 Phalaenopsis hybrid cultivar
GGGGGGGGGGGGGGGGGGGGGGGACGAGGGAAGAGTCACCACTTTTCAAATCCTATGAATTCCCACTCTAAAAACTCCACTAGATTTGGTATTTTTAACTGGAGAAAGTTTGTCAGTTTTGATGTCTAGAAATTATACAATTGAGTTCTAGTGAAGAAGAGGCTTATCAAAGAAAGGGTTCAACACGTTGAATACTCGAGTAGAAGAGACTATTGCGCAGAGGCATTAGAAAGTGCTTTGTTACACTTCTGCCGTTGTTGTTGTTTCTACAGTAATTTTATGCAAATCTTCATGGGATCAACCAATGATTGATTTACGTGATAGGAAACTTTGTGTGATTCACTCGTTCAAGAATAAACAAGATGTTTATGATTGACAATGTGTCTATCTGCCGTTATGCAAACTTTACCCCTACAAAAGAGAAAATGAATGAACTCTACCGCTACCTTACGGATGAAGATGTGAATTGGGAGACCAGAGATGATGGAAATGTAATTNCAAAGAAATTCAGGAAATTATTCAAAAATATCATGATTATGAATTTAGAGGACATTTTGAGAATGATAGAGCTGTTTATAAAATTGTACAATCTAGATTTTATTGTCCTACTCTATTTAGAGATGTTAATATATATATATATATATATATATATATATCAAAACATGTGAATGGTGTCAGAGAGTAGGTAATATTTTAAGAAGAAATGAAATGCTTCTAAATTTTAATTTGGAAATTAAAATTTTTTATGCATGGGGATTGGATTTTATGGGATCATTTATACCCTCATTAAGAAAAATATACATATTGATTGCAGTGGATTACGTTTCAAAATGAATTGAAGCAATTACTTTACCTCGATGTGATGCTCGAAGTGTTTCAAAATTTTTAATTAAAAATATTTTTACAAGATATGAAATGCCAAGAGTAAGCATAACCGATGGAGGATCTCATTTTAGGAATGTAACAGTTGCAAGATTGGTAGAAAAATATAATATAATGCATAAAATTGCAACTGCTTATCATCCCCAGAATAGTGGTTNAGACCATTATACCTTCATTCAGAAATATTTATATATTGATTGCAATGGATTATGTTTCTAAATGGATTGAAGCAATAACTTTACCTTGATGTGATGCTCGGAGTGTTTCAAAATTTTTAATTAAAAATATTTTTATAGGGTTGTTTACCTCACTTTTGGTTCAGGTCTAGTTTTCTCCCTTTTAGTAACCTAGGGTCTAGCCATAGGACTTTCCTGTTGACGACTTCTAGAGAACTAGAAAAAGAACCCTCACCATTAAAAATTCTAAACTATTATGTGCTCAACTTGAAGTTTCATATATTGGTCCTAACCTCTAGCACTTAGTAGGTGGGGCCACCATAGGGGAGCTTAAGCAGAGTCCCAATAGGACTGCTTGACCTTAGGGTTGACCCTGGATGTTGTTCTGGAGCTAGTTCACTCACTTGCACTCACTTTGACACACTTTCACCCCCTTTACTCACAACCCTAAACCCAACTTGTTAACTTTGATCCCTCGATCTTTTGGGAGACTCATGTAGATGGTCCCCTAAACCCAATATCCCTATGCTAGGGTTTCGATAAGACAAGTATATGAAAGACCCAAAGTAGAGGATTCTATTGGTTCATGGCTCAAATCAGGTGGTTGGCACCTCAATCTCTCCTTAAATACCCAACTCAGTCTTTTATCTCCGAAACCAATTTGAACTCTTCAATTGAACTTAATTTGATCCCAATTTTCCCCAATTTCAGTTCTAACTCAAATTCATCAAGATAAAACTCAATTCAAACCAATTCCAAGCCCAATTGACCCACATTTAAATCCAATTTTAACCCAAATCAAAAACCCCCAATTTGGTCATGTCTCCAAGTGTCACCTAATTGAATACCCAAATCCCAAAAATGACACCCAATTAATGTTCAGAACTCTTTATGGCATTCCTTGACCATTTCAAACCATCAATTTGGACTTAACCCAACTCTAGCCCAACCTAAACCCAAGTCTGACAAAACATAACTTAATTGAACAAATGCCCAAAATTCAACAAATTGAACTCCCAAATCGATCCAAAATCACTTTAAATCTTTTCTAAACCTCTTATGACAACCATCTATACAATCTTGATCAATCAATTGAGCTCGAACCAAAATTTTGATAAAAGTTGAATTCGACGCGCTTTTGACCTGATCGTCGCCGATGTTGTCTAAACGACCTCAGATGACAAAACAGACAGCGTCGGCGCATCCGGAGCGTCAAAATAATCTAGGGAGGACATTCATTTTGCTATGAAGACATGTCTGGACGAAAATACGAAAACGATAATTTTATTATTATTATTATTATTATCATTATTACTATTATAATAATATAATAAAAATATTATTATCCTATCATATCCAACCCAGACGCGTATAGATCTCAACTTTATCCTATTTCGCGAATCCTCCCCATCGCCTGTTGCTGCCCTGTTCTTCTCTGTTGCGAGCTGGCCACGGATGCGACTCCCTGTTCTTCCTCTATGTCGCACGCGTAAGATGTTATCTCCCATCATGACTCCGGCGCTCCCAGCTCCCTTCCTCTGTCGCGATCCTTATCGCCTGCGCCTGTTCCTTCTGATCTCGTGAGCTTCCTCGAGCCACCCAGGGACAGAAGCCCCATGGCTCTCCTTTCAAATCCTCTCCCCATCTCCTCTTCCCCTTGCCTATAAGGAACCCCATTTTAGAAGGGGGAAGGGCTGGTTGAAATTTTCAGAAGAAGGGGGATGTGCTGCTGAAATTTTGTGCAGTTTACTTCTTGCTAAATTTCTATCTTGAGGCTTTCCTTTCCCTTCCCTTTTCTAGCAGGCTTTTGGAGGTAGCCTTTATTAATCTTCGTGGGTTCAATCTCTCTGGTAGCTTATTCCTTAGCAAATTTATGCTTCATTTTCTGATCATACTTAATGTGCCAAAGATTGTAATTTCTGGTTTTTTTCCTAAAGATATGGTGAATTGCAAGAATTTGGAAGTGATGGATCTTCCCCTTTGCTCTTAATTTAACTAAAAAAAAAAGAGAGGAAAAGCATTACATATGTACCACTCCGTTCTTATGTATTTACAGATCTACGCCCAAACTTCGTTCTCTTAGCCTCTATTTTGGTAATTAAGAGTTAAATATGAAGTTCTTGATCTTCAATTGGTAGATTTATGGTTGTTTACTATGTATTCCTTTTTGAAACATTGGAATATGGATTCTGTTTTGATCCTTTCCGTGAGAACGAATTGAGCCTGCAAGTAATATATGCATTAGAGTATCTTCTTGATTATTGTTGGAAATCAGAAAAGGCTTTGATTTTTTTTTATGTACAGGGATGATTGATCATTATGCCGCTTGGGAGGTGCCTCCATCTTTTTAATGTGAAAGACATCTTTTATACATGACATTAAAGCACTAAAATTCCATTTGTACATTAATATGAAATCTTAGGTGTGCAGATTCTTTTTATTCATCGAGTATTTACATATCTAACACCTAAACTCCAAAGTTTACACACATTCCACCTTATCCTATGCATGAAAGGGTGTTATCTCTTGCAAAATGAAAGATTTGGGGTGATATATATGTGTGAAAGATTTGCGTGGCATAATTGTAAAAGTTGAAGTATAGGTGTTCATATAATTCTTATATACTTACATACCTCACACAAAAGCTCCAATATTTACAAAGATGTTATGCAATTCTTTTAGATGTATATGCTTGCCCTCAAATTTTTTTCAATCATGTATTTAACACCCTGAGTTTTGAGCTCTCTATGCATGTATTACTTTAACGATGCATGAAAGGCTACATTGCTAACCCCTTTGGCATGCCGTAAGGATTTGGATATCTACACTTGAGGTGAACCTGTATGTGTGCAGAATTTTACTCAAGCTTTATATATGTTCATATGCTCGTTGCCCGGAATTACAATTTCTTTGCACATATGTCATTCCTTTTAAGCATGGAGAGTTCTAAACATTGTCCCGAGAGCTTGCGATTTTCTAGTTGCAATGTCGGAGTTGTCTTGGGTTACATAGCATCGCTGTTTGGAAGGGTTTTGAACATTACTTTGGGTTGTATGTGTTCAACACTTTAGGCTTTATACAACTGTTGTTCGGAAAGGTCCCCATTTGGGCTGTGTTTTTTTTGAGGCATGTTTGGCTGCGGCTTCGAGCTGCAGTTGGAGGATTTATTTGGTAGTATTTGGCTGCAGTTTTGGGGGTTGGTAGCTGCAGTTTGAAGCTTTATTTGGTAGTGTTTAACCGCAATTTTTCGGGGGTTTTGTGCTGCAGTTTTAGAGCCTTTGAAGGGCATTTTGTAAGACATTTTGGGTTGCAATTTTGAGACTATTAGCAGTGGCATTTTGATGTGATATGCAAGTTTTTGGAGTTTAGAAAGTGGTCATTTAAAGGTTACATGCCTTTTGTTCGATTTGTGAAATTTGGAGGCCTTTAGAACTTCGTTTTAGGGAGCATAAAATTTATGTGAATTGAATTCTTGAAAAGTTTGAAGACTCAAGAATTATCATTTGGGAAGAGTTTAGAAATCTGATATGAAAGGTTTTGATAACATGAATGCAACATTTGAGTTCAGGCTTGGGTGTATGAATGCATAAGTGTGGTAGGGTTGTGTATGTAGTCGTCGCATTGGTTTGGGCTCGTTTCAAGTTGTTTGAAATACAGTTTAGAAAGGATACCTTTATGGTTGGTCCATTTGTGAAATTGGAGAAAATGATACCCTTTGGGGTTGATTTGTGAATTGTGGGGTCGCATTTTCTGGTCTTCTCGTAGATCGTTTTAAATACGATTTTGAGGGTCTGTTCACATTTCCCCTTTTCGTCCTTTTAGGTGACTCAATTCTTCCTCTCTCTCTCCCCCCTTTTTTTCTTCCTTTTTCTTTGCTTCATGGTTTATGTTTTTGGTGTTTATGTTTGATACATAAGTGCGCATGTATAGCCTTTTGCTATATATGAGTCATCAATCAAGGTCACAAATAGGTCAGTTTTATTTTGGGGCTTAGGGCGGTGATGACAAAGACACACCGGTGGTAGAGCGGAATGATATTCCATCCTAAGACGTCAGGACCCAATCCAGGGACCCGGTTAACTGTAGGATGATGATATCATTCACTGACACAAGCCTAGCGGGCGACCCGTACCTTCTTAGGTTGTTTGCGGTCCTACGCCCGACGACGTAATCGACTCATGGACAATCATAATTTTCAAAACTGATAAGAACATATATAATATTTATAAAATTATTTTTACTATAAAATTAATACAACTTCCTTTTGTATGCCTGAAATCCATGCACATGCTTAAATATAAATTTTAAACGTATTGTAACTTGATTTTTCACTTGTTGATTACTAGTACCGGGCTAAAGAGCACCCTCCTAAGTTAGATTTAGTAGGATGCCCTTCTAGTTGAGTGATAGGCTTTATACATTCAGGTGACCGATATTAACTTTCACGTCCCTCGAGTACATAAATATAGTATCTAAGCTTAGCCCCGACCCAAGTGCTTGCGGTTTTATCTTTTCGGGTTTTTTCCGTGCGATTTTATTAGAGTTTTTGGTAAAGCACTCGTGGTCTTTTTTCAGAATCTTTCTGTGTTTTCGATGATTTGTTTTAAGTTGTCATTCATTATTTTTCTCGAGTTTTCTGTCGTGGATCATTTGCCGCTTCTTCTCGAGTTTTCTAGGTGGTGTTTCTTTTGTTGCTCACTTTTAGTTATACAATGCATGCTAGCTCGTTTCTTAAATTCGATCACAATACTTATATTTGCTACATCAATCACACTTAAAAGGAGCAGCGGATCTCCTAGGTATACAAGTTTGTTTTACATTTACAGTGTTTCACTTTACAACACACTTTATTGTTCTTCTCTACTATACATTCAACTGTTTTCCTTTGCTATAACTGCTACTATTTCTCTTACACACTATACCTTAGAGTAGGAGGCCATTAGTTTGTTTTATAGGAGGTAGACAGCAGATCGTTGACTCAACAGTTGCATGTACACTTAAAATTAACATCGAACTTGAAGGCGCCACGACAAGGAGCTTGGAGCTAGCATTGTGTGCAGTACAACCATCTTCAACAACAAATATGTCTACACTAGCTAAACCACTCAGAATTCAACAACCAGCCATAGGATTTTGAGTTTGTCCGTCTAGTGCGACATAAATCCTCAATCTTATCTTTATACCTTTGTATAGCTCTGTTATACAATATAAGAGCTAACTCGTCTTAAGATTTCAAGGTTGTCGTTTGACACGACCTAAATCCTCATATCTTTTAGGTTATTCGTGTGATCGTTTCATACGAATGTAAGATCTAATTAATAAAATTGGCAGGATGAAACATTTAAATAATTTCTCTCCAAAACTAAAGTCAAACCTTAAGTTAGCTTAGGAAGTCATCGATGTTCTCTTTCGGATCTATGACATCCCCTAGTCTCTCTCTTTCTTTAGATTCCAAAAATAAATTTTTCAAATTTGAGTCATTCTTATTTCATACCTCTTTGTCCAATCTCGTTGAAAAGTCTTATTTCTTTGACCTTCTTGAAGACAATATCCCCTGATTTTTATTGAGAGTTTTCTTAGGTGATTTCGGTTGTCTAAGATATAATTAACTATAAGGGCTTCCTTTATAGGAAACTTTTCCGAACCCGACTTAATATAAACCCTATTTAATTTTTCATATTAAATAGGGGAACTTGTCGGCTTATAAATAAAATGGTTTTCACAGACCAAACATATGTCTTATATTTTTTAGTTTATTTGATCGAGTCTCACCCTTAAGCCTTGTGTTTATCTTTCGGGATAAATACATGGCTTGAGGTGTAGTGCTCTTTCATTTAAACTATGAACGATATNTTGTCATATATTTCTTAGTTTTTTCGATCGAGCCTCACCCTCAAGTCTTGTGTTTATCTTTCGGGATAAATACATGGCTTGAGGTGTAGTGCTCTTTCATTTAAACTATGAACGATATGGGATCAGTTTTGATTTCATATTTTTCTAAACTATATATATATATATATATATATATATATATATATATATATATATATNAAATGTTTTTTTCATGCTTATTCTGTAGGTCTATCTGTTAGGAACGAAAAGCAACTGAAATGGAGCCAAACGGAGCCAAACGGTGGAGTTGCTGTAAATCGGCACCGAAGGCGCCCAAACCAGCACTGATTGCTCACGAATCCAAAGAATCATGAAAATATGGCACCGAAAGCACCCAATATGGCACCGATGGTGCCCAAGACAGCTTGGATGCGATTTTGGGCAGTTATTGCCGAGATTTAATGTATTTGGACATTGTTTGGAAGGTTGCTTGAGGCGTCTCTTGGGAAATTCATCCCTACACTATAATAGAGTGATTTTATATCAGAAAAGGTGGTCTGTGTGAGTGGAAAAATGTGGAGAATGTTTATAGATCATAGAATAGGAGTAGAAATGTAGATTTCTACCTTCTTGGAGAGATTGGAGAGGGGATTTTGGGAGAATCTGTAAGGAGATGTACTAGCATTGCACGGATCAGCGGGAGACTTTGTGGAGAGATTTTTATCTTTCTTTCAAAAGGAAAAAGCTAAGTATCATGCTCTTCATTATTTTATGATTTTGTAAACAATTATCTAGTAGATTTGCTTTGATGAAAAGAAGTTTTCCGTTGTGTTTTCTTCGTGTTTTGTGATGTATCTTTCTTACTCTTTCTTTTTATTAGGAAATAGTGGCATGAGNTGACAACTTCCAATGGGCAACTCCTCAACTTTTTAGTGCTGACAAGGGTATGAAATGCCGAGAGTAATCATTACCGATTGAGAGTTTCATTTTAGAAACACAACAGTTGCAAGATAGGTGGAAAAATATAATATAATGCATAAAATTGCAACTGCTTATCATCCCAGACTAGTGGTTTAGCAGAAATATCTAATTGTGAAATTAAGAAAATTTTGGAAAAGAGCGTTAATCCTGATAAAATCGATTGGTCTACTAGATTAGATACTGCATTATGGGCATACATGACAACCTATAAGACACGTATAAGAATGTCCTTATATAGATTAATTTTTGGGAAAATTTGTCACTTGCTAGTTAAATTGGAGCATAAAGCTTATTGGGTAATAAATGAATTCAATTTCAATTTGAAAGACACTGGTGAGAAAATATTATTTTAATTAAATGAGCTTGAGGAAGTTAGGAATGAATCGTACGATAATACGAGGATTTTTAAGGAAAAGATGAAAGAATGACATGATCAGAAGATAATAAAAAGAGAATTTGAACCTGACATGATGTTTTATTATATAATACAAGATGGAAATTATTTCTTGAAAAATTGAAGTCTAGGTGGAAAGAGTCATTCAGAGTTATAAAAGTCTATCCCTATGGAGCAGTTATATTGAAGACCTCATGACTGGAAGAATATTTAAAGTGAATGGGCATAGAGTGAAATCATATTTTGATGGTCAAAGACGAGCTTTTAAAGAGACTGTATTGTTGGGTCAACCAGAATAAGACTGGGAATGTTGGGCTGACGACATTAAACTAAGCATTTTGTGGGAGAAAACTCATATTTATCGTTATTTAGTTTGCTTTTTAAGCTTATTTTGTTTGAAATATTTTACATGTATTTATGTTTAGGCTTTTATGTAGTCTGCGTATTTGATAAAATATTTAGAAACATTTTTATTTACCTAATTTTATAAAAAAATTGAGAATTTAGTGGATCGAAATCAAAACTAAGAAGTTATTGGAACTAGCGCATGATGCGGCAAATTGGCGGATGATGCGCCGAATTCCAGAGAGCTAACGCATGATGCATCGCAGTACCGAAAAAGTTTAAAACGTGTCAAATGACGATTTTTGGCGGTTTCTTTTCCATATAACTCCTAAAAACTGACTCTAAACCATATTTTAGGGGGGAAAATGAGGGAAGAGTCATCACTTTCCAAATCATTTGGCTTCCCACTCTAAAAACTCCGCTATATTTGGAATTTTCAACATGAGAAAGTTTGTCAATTTTGATGCACAGAAGCTACATGATCGAGTTCTGGTGAAGAAGAGACTTATTAAAGAAAGGGAATTTGTGAATCAACGATTCAACATGCCGAAACTCAAGTGGAAGAGACTATTGCGCAGAGGCGCTGGGAAGTACTTTGCTACACAACTGCCGCTGTTGTTGCTCTTGTAGTAAAATAATTTTATGCAAATCTTCAAGGGATCAACCAAGGAATGATCTACATGTGAGGCAGGTCTGTGTAGTTCACTCCTTCAAGAATAAATGAGATGTTTATGATTGAGAATGTGCCTAGCCATCATTATGCAAATTTTACCCCTACGAGAGATAATATGAATGAACTCTACCACTACCTTATGGATGAAAAAGCTAATTGGGAGACCAGAGATGATGGAAATGTAAGTTTTCCCTCATCATTTTTAAATCCAGTTTTAAAAGCCTGGCACTTCTTCATTTCATCGAAATTATTGCCTCCCATGAAAATTAGTAGGATAATAAGGAGAGTGTCATTCTGAATTATTGCATTCAAACTAGAAAACCTATTGATGTTGGAGCTATTATTGTGAAATTGGTTTTGGGTTTGATTGTGAATGGATTTGCAACTGGACTTGGACATCCATCCACTATTTTTCTACTATGCAGACAATCGCAAGTACCTTATAAAAGTTAGGAAAAAGTGTTACTTCCTTGGAAGCAGATGAATCCAGAAGTCTATTGTAATTGTATTGGAATGGAAGTCACCTAAGAAAACTCTCAATAAAAATCAAGAAATATTATCTTCAAAAAATGTCAAAGGATAAGACTTTTCAACGAGATCAGACAAAGAGGTGTGAAAGGGGAATGACTCAAAATTGGAGCATTTATTGTAGAATCTAAAGGAGGGAGAACTATGGGATGTCATAGATCTAGATGAGAACCTCGGTGACTTCTCAGTCTATCATATGGTTTGGCTTCAATTTTGAGGAGAAATTATTTAAATGTTTCATCCTGCAAATTTTATTAGTTTATGGCTTACATTCATGTGAAACAATCACATAAATTGCTTGGAATATGTGTGAATTTAGGTCGTGACGAACGACAACCTCAGAATCCTAAACGAGTTAGGGCTTATATTGTACAACATAGCTATACAAAGACCTAAAGATAAGGTGAGGATTTATGTTGCATAAGCAAACAATCTCGAAATCCTATGGCTTGTGGTTTAATTATAAGGAAGTATATATTGTTGCAGATCCTCTTGCTGTTGAAGATGGTCGTGCTGCCCACGATGCTAGCTCCAAGCTCCTCATCGTGACAAGTTTAAGTTTTCTAATGTGTCAGGTTATGATGTCAAATCAGATGTCTTTATGGTTATAGCTCTTTAAATATTATGGGGCATATTAAAGTTGATTAAAGCGACACCAGTTAGGATGATCCTACGGTTCCCTCGTTTCGGCACCACTATTTTTTATCGGATTCACTTAGTCCAAATAAATTTACTAAACTCAACTCAATGAGTTCCATACTTTCATTTAGACCGTGGGAAGTCTCGTTAGCAACCATAGGTTACCTCCTTCGAGGGGTTCCCGATCATCCGATAGAGACATCTTAATTTAGTTGCAATTGTTGTTTTGTGATGTTTGTGATTAAATTTTNTTATAAACTGTAAAAGCGTACCTGGCGAGTCTTCTCGTTCCACCACCTGAAAGGCCAGTACTTGTAAGGCATGTATATAATATTGCAAGGAAATTAAATTGCAAGAGTAGATGAAGGTTTGACTACCAAACCCCAGGCTATGATTTTGTTTAGTCATGGAAGATCCTAATAGTTGATTTTAGAGCAAAATATGACAAGTTCAATTTGTCCTTCAAAATGTCCAATAGATTTCAAAATGCAAAAGGCATGACCTTAGATCACTATGAAGATCTCTAGAAATATTTCGAGTTAATTTTGAACTTATCATATTGTTCCATTAACTATCTGAGTTTAGAGTGTGGCTACCCCGTTGCTCAGTGAAACTTGACAATTTAATTATCCCAAGGATAGGATACTCAACTAGTCAATTGATGTTTCATTTAAAAGTTATGTGAGTTTGTGCCCCTAAAGCAAGTCTAGGTTATTTAAGATTATGGTGCCCACAGTTAAGGTCAGGCTTGTAGTGTTTAAAGATGTTAATCACCAATTATGTTGTCTTCTAAATCCAATCAATTGAGTTTAGATATTGAGTCCATGTCACTACTAAGCCCTTTAACAATCATGATAGTGAAAAGGTGATTATCAAAATTTTGATTTAAATGACATGTATTCTTATCAAATGGTCAAACCATCCTCAATTTTGGGCTTTAAGAAAAGTGAATTTCCATCTTTTCGACATAAGCCCATCACTTAAGAATCGTCTGATCTTAGTTGACTTCTAAGTCATGAAGATTAGGAGGATTATGATTTTGTTGTTGTTGTGCAAGGGTAGTGAGCGCGTTTCTACCTTTTAATCCCATTGTATTTCAATCATCCAAACATATTAATTAAGATCAAAGTTACCCATTTTCCATTGGTTAATCCTAAATTTTGATTAGGGCACCAAAGTCTAAAATTTCCAAATTGCCCTTGGGGCACTTCACCTCATAACTCATTAAACACAACTTAAATGACTTTGAGGGTTAAAGTGTCATATTCATGAGGTAATTATAATGTTAGAGGAAAACATGTGGACCTCTCAAAATTTTAATTTAATTTAGATAATTATTTAAAATTTAGAAAATAGGATTTTCAAAAGTTAATTTGTTTAATTATCCAAAATAAGTTTGTATCTATGGAAAATTTATTAGAGGTCTCATATGGTCAGAGAAACACTTAGGCAAAATTTCATAATTTTTTTTAATTATATTTTTATTTCTATTATTTAATTTTTAATCAATTTCAATGATTAAATTAAATAGAAAATAATGTTTTAATTAAAAAAATCATTTTTATATTTTTAATAGACTTCTCTAAATTCAAAAAACTCAGAGAACCAAGTTTGTATTTTTGTGATTTTAAATTTATTTATTATAATTATATTAATGGGAAAATATGAAAAATTCATTTTTAAGCTTTTAAAATTTATATTTTAACTTAGAAAAATTAGGAAAAATACCCTAATGATATTTAAGTGATCAGGGGACATTTCCACTCATTTGGAACCATTTTTGTTGAAAATTTTTATTATTTTTATTATTTTTAATTCAAAATATATTTTAAAAATGAAATGTTTTTACAAAAATGGATTTTATTTTTATTAAATGTCCCTAGTCACAAGAAACTCAGAGAAACAATTTTCATAATTTTTCTAAGCTTATTTTATTTGATATAATTATTTTTATATAAAAATACAAGGTTTCCTTAAAAAAAGTATTTTTAGTGCTTAGACTAAGTCAAATAATTTTGATTTTTTTATAGTGAATAAATATGATTTTTATGGACAGTGGGGAAGTGATTTTGTCAATTTTTGATAAGTGTATTATTTACATAAATTAATATAACTTATATGCATCTAATTAGGCATGGAAATAAACAAGATGATTCAAAACATCACAATATTTTTCCTAGATTTCTTTGATGACAAGAAACCTATTAAAATTATTTCCATAATTTTCAAGTGATATTTTGACTTATATAATTAAAATAACCAAAATAGTCATCTTAGCTTGAAAATTGGAGCTAGAAGCATAGAGACGTCCTCTAACCTTGGAAAAATCAGAAGACATGGTCTCTATCATGAGGAATGAACCCTCAAAATTTCAAGCCATGGTGAGTAATATTTAGTCATGGAGAATTGAAATACCACAAAGGGTATTTAATTAATTAAAATTTAGGGAATAAGAAAATAATTTTTATCTTTAGTCCACATTATTCTCCTTTGTTTACTGAGCAATAAAGCATTTTAATTTTATTTTTATGATTTTTCTAGAGAAAGATATGAATTTTTGAAGTTTAGGCATTTAAAATAATTCAGAAAATCCCTATTTTCTACTTATCCACGCGGCGCGACCTCAACCTACAGCGGCTCCGAACTCACACGCGGCGCGTTCCCATTGGACGTCGCCATCCACTTCAGCTGCCACGCGGCCCATGATTCACACACCATCCGCTCGTCCGGCTTGATCCCCTCCGTTGGTTGGATACACTCGCGATCGGACGACTTTCCGTTGTCATCCCCAAGTGACTTAACACGTATGTCGTTCACACTAAAACCTTAGGATTTTGAGCTAGACTCAACCAAATCTATGTGGTTAATCAAGTATGAAATCAAGCCTTCATCTACTTGTTTCTAAACCTTCATCTACTCAAGATGAACACATCTATGTGGTTAATCAAGTATGAAATCAAGCCATTACAAATGGAGAATCAAAATAAGCTCGGATTAGGGTTGAGGTTCAATACTTTTGTTTGAGAGGGGAGGCCTCAATCAGATGGTTGTGGTAGCTTTGATTGGACCCAACGAACCTCTGGATGAAGTCTCAAGCCTTGGTGAATTATCTATGTATGAATTCAATCAAGCTCGATTTCAGGTGTTGGTCAAGAGCCAGGTTAGAGACTGTTTGAGAGGGGGGTTTGATGGGGAATGAACTCCTCTTGCTCTAGGGATGGTGTGTGCACAATTAATTTGATTTTGGTGGAGTCCGAAGTGAGAGCCCGTATCCTCCCAGCCTAGCCGTAGATTCAGTAACCAAGCATATGATTAGTCAATGTTCTTTATGTTTGGTCCAAAGGGTAAAGAATAAGTATGCTCCTATTTGGCACAATACAATTTGAACCGATTTAATTTATCCATTCACTTAAATTTCTTGACAATGTTTTCTTATATATTGAACTTCACATTAGAAACTTTATTAGTAGATTTAGTTGATTGAGAGTTTATTAAAATTACATTTTATTTTTATTGTCTATTAGTGACAAATATGCAATTTGAACTATGTTGTTGTGATTTAGTATTGATTTTCTAAATCTTAAGTTTGTAGTCTGTAATATTACTCAATGTGGGATGGATATCCAGGACTCTATTAGAGCCCTGTATTACTTGAGCGATACATATATTTGCATTGATAAGTGTGACTTTGTAATTATTGAATATTTTATACACATCTTTAGCAAATCTATAACTGTTGTCAAGTTTTTGGCGCCGTTGCCGGGGATTTAAATCTTCTAGCAGCAGTATCAAATTCTTAAATTTTTGAGCATATATAAAGTCGATGTCAAGTTTTTGGCGTCGTTGCCGGAGAGTAAAAATTAGATTAAAAAATCATAATTAGAGTAACGGACAAATTAGGACTATTAGAAAACTTTTACTTGAATTACAACTTATTTTCATATTTAGTTAACTATTTTTGTATGCACTGATTTCAATTGTATGAGTAAATTTGGACTTGAAAATCTTATACCCTACGATTCAGAATTAGAACGCATTGTTAGGAGAATTAGAAAATTAAGAAAAGAACCTAAAAATCCTGACACGATGGAGAATAATGTGAACAATCAAGGAATAGAAAATGAACATCAACTGAGACCTCTACGAGATTATGCAAATCCTACAGCATATGAAATTCACTTATCTATCTAAAATTCTGATGTAGCTGCTAATTCATTTGAGCTCAAACCTGTTATTATCCAAATGGTACAAAACAATCAATTCAGAGGTACACCAAATGAAGATCCTAATTTACACATCGCTAGTTTTTTAGAACTTTATGTTACCTTTAAATATGATAGAGTTTCGAACGATGCTGTTAGACTTAGACTTTTTCCTTTTTTCACTTAGGGATAAGACTAATATGTGGTTAAATTTGTTAACACCTGGATCTATTAGAACTTGGGAAGAACTTTCACAAAAATTTCTATCCAAATATTTCCCTCCATCCAAAACTGCTAAACTTAGAAATGACATAATATCATTTTGTCAGATTGATAGAGAGTCGATATATGAAGCTTGAGAGAGATTTAAAGATCTTCTTAGGAAGTGCCCACATCATTTGTTACCAGATTGGTTGATAATTCAAACTTTTTACAATGGTTTAGTGGGATCTCTTAGATCGATTATAAATGTTGCGGCTGGTGGTTCTTTAATGTCAAAATCTTTTGATGAGGCTTATTTGTTAATAAAAGAGATGGCTACCAACAATTTTCAATGGCTCTTTGAAAAGATAAATCCTAAAAGAGTAGCTAGTATCCACGATTCTGATGCAATATCTATGTTAGCTTCACAGATTGCTGCAATATCAAAGAAATTAAATCATTATGGAATGAATTATTCTCCAACACCTACTATGATGGAAGAGAATTCATCTGGGAAATTTGTGGATCTTCAAGCTTCTTATGAGACTTGAAATGCTATTAACAATTGACCCAATAATCCTTATTTGAACTATTATAACCCAGGTTGGAAGAGTCATCCTAACTTTAATTGGAATAACAATCTTCTACGATCAACAATGTGCAAACAACCCAATGAACCCATTAGAAAATTCATCCAACCAAGGAAATGTTAACTATAGACCCCAACAATGGGCAAACAACTCAGTGAACCCATTAGGAAATTCATCCAACCAGGGAAATGTTAATAAACAATGGGCAAACAACCCAGTGAACCCATTAGGAAATTCATCCAACCAAGAAAATGTTAACTATATGGGCAAACAACCCAGTAAACCCATTAGGAAATTCATCCAACCAAGAAAATGTTAATTGTAGACCTTCTTATCCTCCAGGATTTAACAGTAACACTCAATTTAAGGAAAATAAGTTGTCTACGGAAGAGCTAATACTGAACATTGGTCAATAATTGCAAAATCAAGGAAATCAATTACAAATTCAAGGAAACCAGCTACAAAATCAAGGAACTCAAGAATATTGAAAATCAATTAGGGCATATCGCTACTGCGCTTAATAACCGAACATTGGGAACTTTTCCTAGTACTGTGGAATTAAATCCTAAAGATAAAGGAAAAGAATAGATAAAAGTGATACAATTACGAAGTGGAAAATAATTGGAAATAAGAGTGCAGAAAGAAACGGAAACTAAAAAAGAGAAAGTGGATATAGAAAAAGAAAAGGATCATGAATACCCAGATTTAGAATATCCACTTACACCAATGAAAATTACTGTGGAGAAACCTCCACCACCATTTCCTCAAAGATTGAATGAAGCAACACAAAAAGGATAAACAATTTTCCAAGTTTATAGAAATTCTTAAGAAATTAACGGTAAATATTTCCATCGTAGAAGCTTTAGAGCAAATGCCCAGTTATGTGAAATTTATGAAAGATATTTTGAACAAGAAAAGAAAGTNTAGATAAAAGTGATACAATTACGAAGTGGAAAATAATTGGAAATAAGAGTGCAGAAAGAAACGGAAACTAAAAAAGAGAAAGTGGATATAGAAAAAGAAAAGGATCATGAATACCCAGATTTANTATTTATAGTATTTTTATCTAGTGTGTTTAGTTATTGTGTGCTTATTTCAAAGAAAATTAAAAATACCAAAAATATTTTTGGTATCTTTCGTAATAGTTACATCTTTAAATTTGTATGCGTAGTTCATGAGCTGTAGACCTTAGATTTTATGACTCTGATTTACAGAGAACTTTTAGGAGGATGACGAATCAGAAAAGACTCCATGAATTTAATGTAGAAATGGTTGATCAACGATATAATGAATATTCATATTTAAATTATAATTCTAGTAGCTTTGAAAGAGTAAATCCCAAGAAAATGGCAATTTTTCAAAAAGATATGCTTACTATTTTAATTTCTCAGGTTGCAAATATTGCAAGGAGGTTAGAGCAATATGTAGAAAGTTATCCTTAAGGACCCCCATTTATTGAGGAAAATTCATTTGGACAATGGATTGAAACAGACCATGAGATACATAATTCTTATTATGATGATTACAATCCAAATTGGGAAAATCATTTGAATTTTAATAGGAATACTAATTTTGGAGGAGAAGACAAATTTCAGAAAGAAAATCAATTTAATTAGACATATAATTGGAATAATCATGGCTATTATAATAATGAACTTTCTTTTTCTCATAATTTTAACTTCAACCCCTATAATGAAGAGAATGATTTATTAGAAGAGGTTGTTATTCAAATGGAGAGTGAGCTAGAGTGTCAGGAAACCACAATAAGGAATATGGAAAATCAACTGAGGCAGATTATTAACTCAATTAATAATCCTCCTCAATTTAACTCCAACCCACAGGACAAGGAGGACTTAATGTTATAAGAGGTTGTGAATCAAATGAAGAGTGAGCTGGAAAATCAAGAGGTCGCAATAAGGAATATAAAGAACAAACTGGGGCAGATTATTAATGCAATTAATAGCTACCCCCAGAGATTTTACCTAATGACTCTGAGATAAATCCTAAAGAGACGAACGATGAGCAATATAAAGTTATTGAACTAATATTTAGAAGAGAATTTGAGGATATGTTTCAAAAGAATTTTGAGTTGAGAGATGAGGATAAGGAGATTGAAAGATCAATGGAAGAAATTCCTAAGGAATTAGAAAAACCTATTTTCCCAATAAGGATAAATATATAAAGACCACATCCACCATTTACTTAGTACTAAGGGAAAGAATTGAAAGACAACCATGAACAAAAGAATAAGATAGAAGAATTTGATTCAAAATA
>JXCR01129083.1:31123-70201 GCA_002079205.1 Phalaenopsis hybrid cultivar
GAAGCGGGCAACGGGATTTCAATTCCGATGACCGACAGTTTCTTACGGGCAAACCCCACACCAAAAATAGTGCCGACAGTAACATGTGGATAAATTTATACTTCTAACTGCTAGAAGTGCTTAATTATTAGGATATGGTGATGTCTGGTGTTGGTGCTCGAGAACCAATATATCAGGGATAATCTTATCTTTGAGGTTAGAATCTATAAAATCATTTATAAGTATCCAATATATTTGTGTAGTAATTTTGTTAGAAATTAGAAGTAAGTTAGTGAGATGCGATGAGTTAAAGGAAGAATTGACCTCATTTATCATGTGTGTTTGTATTTGTGTTACAATAATATATAGGACTTGAAGAACATTTTTATATTACTATGTTGATACCTGTTATGCTAGTTAGAATTTTGTTTAGTTAATTTCATTATGACATGTTTATTTTAGATTTACTTTCTACTAAATGTTTTCTATCCTCATAAATAATTGTAGATATTTTTATAGACATTTTTGGTAAATAGAATTTTTATGTTATTTTCCTTCCTACTTATATTTTCTGTACTAAATGTTATACATGTTAAAAATCAAGTTTAGGGGTAGGAAGAAAAATAAAAATGTAAAGTGAGTATACTTCCTTTTAGTTTAATATTATTGCAAGCATTTTAGGCTAGATTTAATTTCTCCTGCAGTCATTCTATCCCGTTTATGAATGTATATGAATTTGATAGAATGTTGTAGTAAAAACTTTTGTGTTGTGTTGTGAACTGAATCTGTAATAGTAACTGTAGACTTTCTTTTTATCTGCATTTTAAGTATTTTCAGTTTAGTTTGTCAGTTTATTTTTTTTCAATTTTTTGTATTTATGTTTTTAATTCTCAGCAAGTTCTCTAGAATATATTATGTTTATTTAATGCTTTAAAGCCTGTATGAAGTTTTATAGTTAGTACCTGCAGTATAGCAGAGCCCAGTTTCATAGTCAGAAATCCTCTATCAATTTTTATTTTCATACATTTATTGTTTTCTCTCACCTACTAAATTTTATACTAAAAATATTTTTAAAATCACTTAAAAACTTAAGTTTGGGGGAAAGAAAAATNATATATATATATATATATATGTTTATAAAAATTTTGGTAAATTTAGGTAATTTTTTTTTTAATGAAGGCCAATTCTAAAGCTAAAGATATTTGGTATGATAGAGTAAGACTATGTTTTTCTATTTAAAGTAAAGAAAATTATATTTTTGAAGTACTAAGAATTTTAGAGTTTCATGTAAGAAGAAAAGAATGAGACTTTATGAAAGACCATAAATTAATATGAATTTATAAATTAAAGAAAGGTGTAGAGTTTTGACTTTAAGAAGATGATAGTGAAGTTCAAACTTATTAAAGGCTATCCTGATATAATAATCCTCACTTGAAAAAGAAAAAGAAATAGAAAAGAAATGATTTAAATGATCCTAAGATAAAAGAAAAGAAAGAAAAAAGAAAGTAAAAGAAAATAAAAATAAGTGAGGAGAAGCTTGAGGAGATGCCTATCAAAAAATTGGCTTCACTTGAATCAACTTAAAAAATGAGCTTTAGTACATTTTCTAAACTTGTATCAGATTATTAGTAACATTCCTAGTAAAGTTTTCATGAAGTTCTTTTTTATATGAATGTTCTGAATGTTCTTAATATGATAGATTGTAATTCTTCTTGAAAAGAATAGAGATTCAGAAATCTTAAATTTGACTACTAAGTATTCCTTGACTCGGTGTTTGAATCTAAGTTATTAATGGTTTTTCCTAAAAATTTGCTATTCTATCTCTTAAACTAAAGTCATATGCTTTTATGTAATAAAAAAGTCACTTGAGAAAAAGTAATATTTAACTTTGGGGGATTTTGATACACCAAAATAATGTACTGTTTTAAGTACCTATTTTATGCTTATTTTTAGTGATATTGTACTTTAAAGAAGGCTATTTTTATATTTTTGTTGCAGGTATATCATTTTTAGGCATTTGAAGTAAAAATGGTAAAAAAGACAAAATTTGGAGTCAAAACAACGAATTTTGTGATTCTGGCGCATGATGCGTCAGATCAGCGTATGATGCGCCAAAATCCAGAAAACTAGCGCATGATGCGCCAATGACGACTTTTTCAAATTAAGGCGGTTCGAGATGATTTTTTGAGTGAATTTCAAAGGACACTTGTTCTATACATATATTGAAGTAATTCAACGCATCTAGACAATTTAGAGTGTTCTTCTATGAAGGGATATGACTCTTGGATTAAATTACACATCTTTTAAATTCAAAAGAGTTAATTTTTGAAGGAAATTTTGAATTCTTTTCCAAAGGAAGCAGCCCAAAATAATAGAAAAAGACTTCATAGACTTGAAGGAGGCTTTTGGGTGTGGTGTAAGAGAGAAAGAAAAGGGGGCGTGAGTTAGAGATAGAGAGAGAAGAGGAGAATTTCTTCTACGGTTGTGAGAGGAGAGGGAATGTGAGAGATTTATTCTTCATTAAAATTCTAAGAGAGAATTGGGAGTGATTTTAGAAAGAAAACCTTGGAGAGAACTTCTAGGGATTTGTTTGGGATGGATTGTGAGATAATTTGTATTTTTATTTCTTTTGTTTCGTAAACTTGTTTTTATATATGAAATTTGTGTTTTATCGTATCCTCATCATGAATTATGAGTAGTCTTCTTTATCTTTATCCATATTTTGAGATATGGTTTTGTGAAGAATAGATTTGTTTTCCACCATTTTAAATGATAATAATTTGTGATGATTTGAACTTCGATCTTCATTTACTTTTCAATCTGACCAAATAAAATGTTAAAACTTGTTTAGAGACATATGTTCTTAAATGAGATATAATTTCTACAACATATAGAAAATCACATTTAATTTCATGGGAGAGTATGTCATCCATAGGATTAGGTGCAAATAAATAGGAAAATATATTTTGTTGGATGTAGAATTGAAGATTTTAAGGTGATAGATTAAAATCCTCAAATTTGTCCAGTTGATTGAAAATTAATGTGAGATTGTTAGCCCTCAGGGGAGGGAGTAGTGGGAGCTCTAGAGTGGCAGCCTAACCATGAAATTAGGGAACAAATTTTGGATTAGTCAATGTTCTTTATAGCACTCGAAAGAGGGTAAAGAATATGATTGTTTCTATTTGGCACAAAACAGTTTATATATATATATATATATATANTTATTCTTAGTTTTAAAAGTATCAGTATCTTTACTAGCAGAGTTCTCATATAATTCTTTTCTTTTAATTCTTCTAAGATTCCTTTATGCTACGAATTTTAGTTATTTTTAAAATGAATAGAAAATCAAAATTCCTACTTGATTACTGAATATCCTTACATTTTAATTCTAACCTGAGTTACTGAAATTTTTTCTAAAAGTTTCACAATCACATTTATGGGACAAAGCTATAAAAGTCTTTGAGTGAAATCAAATATCATATTAGTATATGTGGTTTACAAAGTACAAGGGTTACTTGAGGACAAGTAACATTTAAGTTTGAGAGAATTGACACGCCTTAAAATTGTATATTTTTATTTGCGTATTTCATGCTCATTTTTAAAGATATTGCACTTTAATAAAAATTATTTTGCATTTTTTTTTAATTTCAAGCACAAAAAATAAAGTTTAAGAGAAAAAGGAGCAAAGTGGGTCAAATTAAGCCAAAGAAAAAAAAAATGACCTGACGCCTAGGCTTCAGGATGTTCTAGAAGCTCGGTGTCTAGGCGCCAGAGACTCTTATGCATATATTCAATAAATTTAGATGAATTTTGAAAAGGTTCCTGAAGTGACTGTTGGTTATTTTCAGATCTTTATATATAACAAGCATTTCCACACGTCCAAATGGAGAGGAGGAGAGGAAAGTCTAGGTTATACCACCTTTTAGGTTGGCGACCACCATACTGAGAGTGTGGTGATTGTGAGTATTTGTTGAGTCTTGTGTGAGTCTTGTGGAGCCAAGTTCAGTCATGAAACTTTGGAAGATTTCTTGGGGAAAAGTTTGAGATAAGTATTTGTAATTTTGTTTAAGTTTTGTTTTGTAAACTTGGTTTTTAATATATATCATGTTTTGTTATATTTTTCCCATGAATTTTAAGTAGTTTTCTTTTCTTTCTCCTTGCAATAAAAATAATCATGTGTGGTTAGAAGGTTTTGAAGATTTTTTTTATTCCAAAAATTTGTGATGGTATTTTCACCAATTCTTAATTTCTTTGTAAATTGGTCATTTTTTATGTTAAAATCCATTGCAAAACATAATGGCCCGGAAGGGCTATGATTTCACCCAACTAGTGAGTACCACACTAAACCTTGGATGTAGGGGTCCCCTACATCCAAGAGGGAGTGAAAATAAATAGGGAGATAAGTTTTGATGGACGTAGAATTGATGATTCTAGAGTGATGGGATAGAACCATTATCAATTTGGTCTTTAGTTTGGGACTTGAGGCCTGGTTGGTCCTATAGAGAGGGCATAGTGGGTAATCTGGAAGTGAGAAGCTAGAATCTACTCAGCAAACCATATCAATCATGGACTTAACTTTAGATTATCCAATGTTTTGTATGCACTCTGGATGGGGTAAAGAATATACATGCTTCTATTTGTCACAAAACTCAATTTTATCTGTAAGCATTTGATTCATTCACTTGTTACAATCTCTTTGCAAGGGGAAAGACTTTTTATTATAATTGTATTCTCTCACACATCTGTATTTTAAGAAGCTTTGCATCTACTTTTACAGTTGCATTTAGATGTAGAAAACTTTAGTTTATACCCTTTTACAAATATTTTGATATTATTCTCCTACATATTTTATGTACAGCTTAAGTAGAAATATTTCTAAGTTAACATAGAAATTCACTTATTCCCAGTGGGTTGATACTGGGGTTTTTAAAGAAAACTCTGTATTACTTGAAACTATATGTATACTTGTGCAGTACCCTTAGTGTGTAAGTCATTAACAATTTTTTAACATATTTATTTTGCACACTAGCCGTTGAATATAAATTGGGTCAAGTTTTTTGTCATTTTTCAGAACTTAAATAATTGTGTAATTATGGGTTGGGTCATGAATTTTTGTGTGATTTACATAGTATACATTACTTATTTTTTCAAGTTTCTATGATGCGCTCTCTAGAGTTTCATGTGATATGGATGCGCTGCTATGCTCATATTATGTTTATCAGTCATGCCAACCTGCTCAACGATGTTAATCCCTATTCTTACATACTTGTCGCCTTTCCTTCTTTCACTTTCTTATATAGCTTGTTTAGGATAGCATGAGATTGGTTCACATAATTAAAAGATTGACTGGACTTAACATGTAACTATATTATAACTAGATTATGTAACTAGATTATTTTTTCAAGTTTCATGTTAGGGTTCAGATAAGATTCCTGATAATGTAACTAGATTATATAAAACTTTCTTTAAAACATGTAGCTATTCATTAAAATGGATGGATAAAAATTGATTTTTTAACATTTGAGTTCCTTACTTTAACAACTTATTTCAAAACCCTAACAATACTTGAAATAAATAGAAGGGTATAATTAATTAGAAATACTTAGCTAAGGATAATTAAGCCTTTAAATTTTCACCTAAAAAAATTAATTGATAATAAATTTTATATGGATTTTAATATTCTAAAATTTGTGTTAAGGAATCTTTAAATATTAGAAATTGAGAGAGATTAGACATGCCAAATCCTTAATAGAAATATGCTCAACCATATATAGTAATTCTCGGGAAAGTAATATATGAATTTGGGCCTAAGAAGAAAAAAAAAAGAAAAAATCCTATCCGTAACACTAAATAGAAAAATAAAAATAAAAAAAAGAAGTGCACATTAATTTTTTAGAAGAAGCTTGAAGTTGAGCATAAGAAATTAAAGGCACTATTTAATCCATTTTCTAACTCATAAGACTTAAAACTCTTTTAATAGAAGTCTTAAATATAATATTTAAGAAAATTTAAGGGATTTTAGATTTTCTTAATTGGAAATTAATTAACTTAAAATATATTTTAAAATTAAAAATATTACAACCACACCTGATTATGAGTTTTGAGATTTGCCTTGGCTCCAAATCAGGAGAATCAAAGTAAAGGCTAGGTTGTTAAAAATTAATAATAATAACTCTAAAATGATATTTGTACTTTTCTCTATCATACCTATTTAATCTTGTAAGAGAATCAAACTGTCCCACACGAGTGCTACAAATATCATTTTGAGTCATAGTTAGGAATAAAACTATTTGATGGCAAGTAGTATGTATTTTTTGGAGAATTAATATGATGTAAATTTACCTTATTTTATCTACTTTAAATACCATATTTTATTCCCTATTTATCATATTTTTTTTATGGAAGATTTTTAGTATTATTTTACAAGTTTAATGGGTTAAACGTGTGTTGCAAAGCTAAAACACTTAGCAAGAAAAATGGCTTAACTAACATAATTACACCACTTTTAGGCATAGTTATGCCACTTTTGAGCGTGATTATGCCACTTTTGGGCGTAATTATGCTAGCTCCTTTGTATTTTTGGTATAATCATGTTGAGATACGACATAGGCATGCCGCTTTGTTGCATAATTATGTTGGGTGCATCATAATTATGCAGGGAATGGGTGTAGCTATGTTGCGACCTGGTCAGACTTATTTTGAAATCTTTTTATATAAAATATGTTGTAAGAGAAATATAAGGAGATGCTTTAGGTCACTCGGAAATAGATTTGCAGACATGAAGAGGTTTCTTGTAGCGTTAAGGTTCTACTTGAAAACTTAGTGCGCTACTTGAAAACCTAGGGTACTTTTTTCTTTGAGTTTTGAGAGTATATGCACTAAGTGTTTTTGTATGAGGAAAATCATGTAGAGCTTTTCATTGTACAACACAGAGGTGATATATTGTAGAGAACATTTGGCTTAGTTGTAAGCCTGTGTATTTTCTCATATTTATATCTTCAATGTTTGTTATAAAATATTCCATGATTTCTATCTCATAACTTGTAGCTAATAAAATTTCATGCTCAAATAATTTAAGGATAGGTTTTTTCTCATTATTTTTGCCATAAATTTTCTCTCACATAAAATTTTTTATGGCTTTGATTTTTGTATTGCGTTATGTTATCCTTGTGATTGTCATTTACTTCTAATCTAATCAATTAGAATGTTAAAACATATTGTGACCTAGGACTTTCAACCATCGCCTAGTGGAACGAGTAGGTCAACATACAATATCCTAGTGGAATAGACATATTGTCATTAAGATTTTGCAACTTAAATAGGAGATCTAAAAAATCTAAAGAATTGTTGGATGGTTTAGTCCCTTTTAATTGTAACATAGTTTCTAATTATTCTTACAAACTAAACATAGGCTAAGGATGATTATGTTCCTGGTTCTCAACTGCTATGTAAGGGAACTCATAAGAAATATTTATGAGCCTCGTCATCTCTAAAAGACTCAAAATTGCTACTTATTTTTATGTTGCTTCCTTTCTTAATCACTAATTTGTTTACTGCTTCTTTTGGACCTATCTAGTTTTCATTCTTGCAATTTGATCACTCCAAACTAGATTCAACAGTGTAATACACAAAAACTTCCTAAATTAGAAATATTTTGAAAACTAGCCTTATGAAATTGATACATAAACTTTATATATGTATATTACTTGTTTGATAAATATACTTATGTGATTGACTAACTTGTTACATAGCAGATGTCGAGCGTCAGTTAGTATAGTTTTTTTCACTACATGAATATTAGCCTGATTTACCTCTGTTCTATCTTTGAAAGCTTATATCCTAAAATTATGCCTTTAGTGACCATGAACTGACATGCTTTTAAGTTTAGCACAAGATTATTCTCTTAACATATTTGTAAATCTTTTTTTAGATGTTCAAGAAATTGATCAAAAAAAACGTCATACATGAAAAAATCATCCATGAACACCTCAATCTCCCTCTCTACAAGATCATAAAATATCAACATCATACATCTTCGTACAATGACAGAGGGATTTCATAGTCCAAAAGATATTCTCATATTCTGTTAAAGGAAAATTTACCATAAGGACTAGCAAAAGTGGTTCTGTTCTGGACTTCAGTTGTTATAGAAATTTGGTGGTACCCTGAATATCAGTCTACAAAGTAAACATAAGGATGTTCATTAAATTTAATATTTGATCTAGGAAAGGTAGGGGAAAATGATACTTCATAATGGCTTCATTCATCTTCTTACAGTTGATAAAAATCCTCTATCCAGTGGCACTTCTAGTGGTTATAACTTCATTCTTTTAATTTTCCACTGTAGTCACTTCTCCTTTAATTGGAATATAGTAGATTGTTCTTACAAAGAGACTATCTGATATGGGATAGGTAGTTCTTGTATTTATTCATTTCAAAATTTCATTCTTTGTTACTTCATTCAACACTATGTTAATTCATCTTTAGGGATCAACCTTTTGCTCATGGTTCTCTTTAATGAAAATGTTGTGCATGCCGCCCTTAGGATCAAAGAGTAGGTATTGGGTATCATGTGTCATTCTACAGAACTAACGCGTGACAGCACTGCCCTGTCACATGGCAGCGCGACTCTAAGGGATCGACAACCATGATTGATAGTGTTGTGGCACCCAACTTTTGGACCTCAACACTATCAATTGATGTCAAGAGGGTCAATCAGAGAGAGTAATCCCAACATCACAACACCAAGCATGGGCATCGAGGTGCAATAAGTGGGCATTACAATGCAGCAAGATGGTGTCATAGTGGCAGAATTAATTCCCAAAAGCCACCACTCTCAGGTTCCTCCATGTCATGGCATTGGGCATTAGCACATAGGCATCCAACCTTGGTGTTACGAAGCTAGGCTATAAATTATGTTTTTGAAGTCTCCATCTCCTAGAAGTTTAGGCGCGACTACATTTCAACATGTAATTCACTTATCATAAGCAAATCTTGAAGTTAAAATTAACTTGAAAATAGAAAAAAATGTTCAAAACTGCAAAGCTCATACAAATATGAATTCAAAATAGGCCATATAAGGGCACATGACAAAAAAAAAAAGCAATGGTGTACAATTCATCAATTATGTCATCATCATCATCACCAACTTTGCCCATCGTGCCACTTGGTCTAGCCTCGAAAAGAATGTGAATGGAGGAGGATCGAGGTGGTTGTGTGAGTCCCAAAAATTGACCATAGGCATGTCAGGTGAATTATTGAGCCTGCAAGGAAAATTGTTGGTTATGCTGCTGCTCGATGTGGCAAATATGGTAGCTGAAGGAGGTGACATCGCCCTGAAACTCTTGAATTTTCTTGACCATGGAGCGGGGGTGGGAAGATGCCACAAGATGGCCAAGAGGGGTTACTTTTTTCGAACTCTTGTAAAATTGGATACTAACCTTAGTGATAGTGCCCTTGTGGGAGATCTACTCCTCTCTCCTAACTACTTTGACAACAGCTTACTAGCAGAGCGCATAAATGAGAGTCGAGTGCCTGATCTAAGCAATAGAGATACTACGATCCATGCAAAGTAAGGATCTTATGAGAAGTCGATCGATGTTGATTTTCAACTCTTTATGGATCACGTAGTTTAACGCTACGTGGTCCCGATTTACCTCGCTCATGTGTGAGATTGGTAGAAGCCTAATAGATATGAATTGGTACCAAGCAATGGATTCTTTGATGAGCCCGCGAGTGGAAAATTCAAGGGCTTCCCCTCTTGCACCTTCCACGAAACTCAGAAATTTACGTTTTAAGTAACACAAAGTATCATTTTAATTGAGTTCTTCATCGAGTAATTCATTGGAGCCATCAACGACAAATCCAGCTAAGTCATACATGTGGTTGATTGTTAAGCTCTGAAAAGGGACTGAAATGCCCTTCATGAAAGCTCGGTGGTTCACGTGCTCATGAGCGTTGGCCATGAATTCACAGACTAATGAGATGACAGTGAATTTGGGCTTGATAACAAAAAATTTCCAACCCTGACTAGCAATTATATCCTCTACGACACAACCCTGAGTTTCAAACCTGTGCTTCGAGATAAGCTTTCGGTATTTCAAATCCTCCTTATACCTAGACTGGGTTGTGGTGTTCATAACCTGTTGAGCTTTATACATCTCGTTGGTGTGGCGCTTTCTCAATTCAAAACTGAACTCCTAGTTAAAAAACAACAAAAATTTCCTATCATTTTGCATCAGGATTCGCTTGTGGGCCTCAATGCACTTGATTTAATGCCTCGATGTCACGTCACGAAGCCAAAGCATGTGGTAGGTTTCTCTAAATGGGTGAAAGTGCATTCACAGGGGTACAATAACCACTTTTGGCATTGTGGCACTAACTCGAAGTGTTGTGACGCTTCACTAATTTCTTTGGCGTTGCAGTGCTGCCATTTGGCACCGCGGCGCCATATCTCCTTTCGTAAGAGGAGTTGGACCGCCTCAAAACATCTGCAGATCAAGTTTGATTGTGTTTTCGATGGGGTTGGTCACTATGATGCACCAAAAATGATGCCAAGATATCTAATAGGCAAGCGTGTGTATCATATCATGATTCTAAGTAAGGTTATGAAAATCGGACGAACCGGGGTTTAATCGGATGACCTAATAAATCATAAATATATTTAAAAATGACAATAGATAATATTTANCCCTGAGTTTCAAACCCGCACTTCGGGATAAGCTTTTGGTATTTCAAATCCTCCATGTACCTAGACTGGGTTGTGGTGTTCATAACCTATTGAGCTTCATACATCTCTTTGGTGTGGTGCTTTCCCATTTCAAAACTGCACTCCTGGTTAAGTAACAACATAAATTTCCTATCATTTGCATCAGGATTCACTTGTGGGCCTCAATGCACTTGATTTAATGTGTGAAAGTGCATTCACAGGGGTACAATAATCACCTTTGGCATTGCGGCGCAAAAATTTCTTTGGCGTTGTAGTGCTACCATTCAGCGCCATGGCGCCATATCTTATTTTGCAAGGGGAGTTGGACCACCTCAAAACATTCGCATATTAAGGGTCTGTTTGGGGCAGTTGCAGCTTATTGAATAATCTGCTGATAAGCTAGGTGCAGTGACTATTTTAAATTTTTATTTTTTTGGAAAATTCAGCCCGCTGTCAATAAGCTGTCACTGCAACTAGATAAGTGTCGTGTGAAAACGTTGTTTTCTGCGTTTTGAAAACGCATAAGATGCCAAAATACAGTTTACCCAAACAGGTCAGGTGCGTTTTTAAAACACCACCGCACCAAATAAGCTGCCCCAAACGGGCCCTAAGTTTGATTGTGTTTTAGATGGGGTTAGTCACTATGATGTACCAAAAATGATCCCAATATATCTAATAGGCAAGTGTGTGTGTATCATATCATGATTCTAAACAAGGATTTGAAAATCAAACAAATTGAGGTTCAATCAGATGACCTAATAAATCATAAATATATTTAAAAATGACAAAATATAATATTTATAAAACACTCAATTCCTATGTATTTAAACATCTAACACCTAAAATTCAATTTTACATTTCATTTTATTTATGCATTTTCTTTTTAAAAATAGTAATATTTTATATGACATGGATGATTTTGGTGGTATAAATTTTAAAAAAATAGAGTTTATGCATTAGATCTGTAAACAAATAAAATTGGGTGACATATATTTAAATTAAATTTCTTCATACTAATAATGTTTTTGATGTGATATGAGTGATTTGGGTGGTATAAATGTACAAAAATAGAGTTTAAGCGTTAGATATGTAAATTACATAAAATTGGAGGTATAAATGTGAAAAAATAGAATTTCCGGTCTAGGAGTCAAATTGGGTGTTTTGCCTGTTCCAAGCCGGCTCAAACAATTTCAATGTGGGGGCAGTTTTTAAGCTAACCCGAACCGGACCACCAGCCGATTCACGGTCGAACCAATCCATTCACGCCGGTTTTCTAAACAGAGGTTCTAAGGTAATTCAGCCGGGCCTAACCCAAAATACATACTTACTTCTTCCCCTTTCTTGGTTAGCATACAAAAATTTTGCAATTAGTTGTTCATTTGTCTTCACTCTTGATATATTAAACGCATATCAAGTCATGAGCTTCTTTGGCATTGGCCACAACTTCATTTAAAATAGTCTCATACAAGCCCTTTTGATTACACATACATGCTTATGAGTCCGAGTAGTTGATTCAACCTTGTATATAAATATATAAATCATACCTTTATTAGTTGAATTTTAATAAAATAAAAAAAAATAAAGTAAATTTGCACAAAATCAACGTAGCTTTCTAGAACATTCTAAAACATACAAAATTGGGAGCAAAAATATTTATGCGTGAAATACTAAGAGGTGGATGGTAAATTGGAATTTAGAATGATTTAATTTCTAAGCACGATCATTTAAATTTAATTATAACAAAATTAGTTAATGTTAATTAATGATAAAAGTAATATGCTGCCACATGAAGGTTATCGTGGGGTCATTGACGTGCAATCGCCGAGGTTATTTGGGGTTATTGCGGAGGTTAATGCACGGTTATTGAAATGAAATTACGGGGGTTATTGGAGTGAAACCGCGTAGGTTATTGGGGGTTTATTGAGTGGCTATTGCGGCATTATGAAAGTTAATACCTCAATAACCTCTCAATAACCCCCCAATAATCCTCCTAAATAATTTCTGAGGTTCCAATCCAATAACCTCCCTGATTATACTTTATATTTTTTATGTGGGCCTGATATAACACGCATGACGGCATATTATTAGAGTCCGCAGATAGAACTATGTATGTACTCCATATGGAAAATTTTTCCGTGTGTGGATCTCTCTCTCTCTTTATGATATGTTATAATATAGAATCTAAAATAACGATGCCCAATTTTTTTCTCGAAGTAAGAGTCTATAACACTCTAAACATTCAAAATATCTTTTTATATTTTTACAATTAATTCTGCTATTAGTTGCAGCCATCCCAAACATATCCAGAATACCAAAAAAAAATCCTCTAACAATGAAAGAATATCTCAATAACTCTAGAACATAAGTAATGAAAATTCTAGTATATTCTTCATTTTGTGCATATGATAATAAAAAAAAAATGAGATAAACTATCAAATTGGCATATTTTCTCAAACCTTTGATCACAATATTCTAATAGAACCCAATCTAAACATGCAACAACCTAACTGCCACGACAATCCATCTCTCCATAACAGATCAGCCATTACAAGCACACAAACCTCCCCCATGAATCCCGTGGCGACGCCAAACTGATTGAATCACCTCGATCAAAATCTCGTCCGGCTCAATTCCTCGACTAACCATCTCATCAATCAGTTTCCGCACGACGGCCCCCTCTCGCCGCGCGGCATAGCCTGCAAGGAGGGCGGTGTAAGAGATCCTGTCATGGCTTCCCATCCTGTCGAAGACCTTGCGGGCGACCGAGACTCTTCCTGACTTGCAATACATATCCACAACAGAGTTTGCAATGGGAAGATAACCCTCAAAACCATGTCTTATTGCATAGCAATGAAGCAGCTTACCAAGCCTTAAATCTGCAGAATCAGCACAGAGGGCTAAGAGAATTACAATGGTTGTTTGGCTTGGCTGTGTTCCTGATTCGATCATCTGCTCAAGAACCAAAGATGCTTCATTGACATCGTTTAGTATTGCAGATGCGACCATTATGGAGTTCCAGGTGACGACGCTTCGAGCCAAGCAATTCTGGAAGATGATGTGAGCGTAGCGAAGGTTTCGGCATTTCAAGTAGAATGAGATGAGGGCATTGCTGATGTTTTCAAACTCGTTGAAGTTGCTTCGAATCGTTAGGCCATGAATGGCCTTCCCTTGCTTCAGATAATGGATTTCGGAGCAGGCTTTTAAGGCAAGGAGTAAGGTGACAGAATCTGGAGAAGAAGGAGGTGATATTTGTCTGGATTGAGAGATCAATGTGAGTGCTTCGCTGTAATAGTTGGAATGGATAAGGCCACAAATTATGGTGTTGGAAGTCACGGAATTGAGCAAGAAACCCCCAATCCTCATCCTTTCCAGTAGTTCGGAGAAGTCGTCCCATCTTCCCTCGGAGGTATAGGCCAGAACCATGGAGTTCCAGCTGATAATGTCTCGTTCAGGCATCTCGTCAAACACCTTCCTGGCGTTATCCACTGCACCGCATTTGGCGTACATGGCCAGTAGAGCATTGTAGACGAATAAATCGCAGTTTGAATTGGTGAAATCTATANATATATATATATATATATATGTATGTATGTATCCTTCAACCTTAGCTCAAAGGTTGAAGGAAAAAACCCTTTCTATATGTGTTGGGCATTGATCCAACCACAACCCCACCTATAGAGTTGGTCCCTCTAATAGTCATTCGAAGAAAACAACCGCCTAAGACGGTTGAGATCGAGTCATGATTAACAACCGCCCATCCTTAATACGAAGATACTTAGCTGCTCCAAGAGCACAAGGTGACCGACAAAACACATCAACGATGAATTTCACTACTAGTACATATTAATATTACAATATCATATCTTTCACTCACACAAATATTATATTTCGCACCGACTTGCAAAATCTTTGAGATTTTATGAGTAGAGTTAACATACAAAACTTCAAAGTTTACTAAGCGCAACTTATGCCATTTTAAATATCATGACATAAATTNCATACGTATATATATATATAGATAGATATATGTATCCTTCAACCTTAGCTCAAAGGTTGATAGAAAAAACCCTTTTGATATGTGTTGGGCTTGATCCAACTACAACCACCTATAGAGTTGGACCCTCTAATAGTCATTCCTAGAAAACAACCGCCTAAGACGGTTGAGATCGAGTCATGATTAACAACCGCCCATCCTTGATACGAAGATACTTAGTTGCTCCAAGAGCACAAGGTGACCGACAAAACACATCAAGGATGAATTTCAGTACTAGTACATATTAATATTACAATATCATATCTTTCACTCGCACAAATATTATATTTCGCACGGACTTGCAAAATCTTGAGATTTTATGATTAGAGTTAACATACAAAACTTCAAAGTTTACTAAGCGCAACTTATGCCATTTTAAATATCATGACATAAATTTAATTTTAATAACATTAGAGATATCACAGCATATTACCACAACAGGACTGCAAAAAAGCAAAATAGAGCTACACAAAAAAAAAAATGTCCAAAAGAAATGATAAATCATCCTTTGCTTCGAACTAGAAATTAAAATTTCTTCTACTACCNAAATTTTAATAACATTAGAGATATCACAGCATATTACCACAACAGGAATGCAAAAAAGCAAAATAGAGCTACACAACAAAATGTCCAATAGAATTGAAAATCATCCTTTGCTTCAAACTAGAAATTAAAATTTCTTCTACTACCAATTCTCGTCGATAGATCTTCATAAATGCGGCTAACCTTCACGATTCGAGGGTCATCCGGCGGTATTGGCCGAGCCTGAAACAAGAAAATTGAATAAATTNTAAAATAGAGCTACACAAAAAAAATGTCCAAAAGAAATGATAAATCATCCTTTGCTTCGAACTAGAAATTAAAATTTCTTCTACTACCAATTCTCGTCGATAGATCTTCATAAATTCGGCTAACCTTCACGATTCGGGGGTCATCCGGCGGTATTGGCCGAGCCTGAAACAAGAAAATTGAATAAATTACTAAAGCTCGAACAAACAAAAATATTCCATGTGAGTTAGCAATCCAAATCTAAGCAAGGTAATTGTTGGTAAATATGTTAATCATACTAAAAAGAATAGAAGATAGAAAGAAGACTGACACTAAGTGTTGTATAAGTTAATCGGATTGATGGCCATGTCAAAAAAGTAATTTTAAAAAAGNCTGACACTAAGTGTTGTATAAGTTAATCGGATTGATGGCCATGTCAAAAAAGTAATTTTAAAAAAGGATTTATTTTTAGAGAATTTTACATATAAACACAAATACACAATTCTTACGTATTTACATATCTAACACCTAACGTTTTAACATTTTGGTGTTATAAACCTATGCATGAAAAAGTGTAATTCATTTCTTAAGAACTTAGTAATAGTNTTAAGCAAAGTATTTGTTGGTACATATTTTAAAACATACTAAAAAGAATAGAAGACAGAAAAAAGACTAACACTAAGTGTTGTATAAGTTAAACGGATTGATGGCTATGTCAAAATTAATGTTATTGTAGATGTAGATTTCGCAATGATTTGATTGTAGAGAATCACGTCTCTAATTCATCGGATACAACACGAAGAAAATAACCCTCAATTTATAGACAAAAAAGAAGAAAGGTAATTTGAAATCGCTTTTTTTATTTCTTTTGTTTTTTTTTAATCATTTTATTCCAAATAAAAAATGTTTGGTGATGATAATCTTTTTTTTTTTTAATTCGAAATACTTAAAAAAATATATTTTAAGCATTTTTAAAAATAAAATGGATTTATTTTTAGGGAATTTTACATGTATACCGAAATACACAATTCTTACCGTATTTACACATCTAAAACCTAAAGTTTAACATTCTGGTGTTATAAATCTATGCATGAAAAAGTGTAATTCATGTCTTAAGAAGTTAGTAATAGTGATATTTTTTACGTGAGGTTAAATATCTCAGTAGCATCCTCGCAAATATGAAAGTTTAGGCATTAGATATGTAAATATATAAGGGTTGAGTGGTATGTATGCATGTACATGCCTCATTTAAAAAACAAAAAATAATAACATAAAAAACGCACATCAAACAAATATATTTAAAAATAACATTGATACCAACCATACCCTAAAAACAATGGCCCATGGTTAAATTTGTGTAGTGCTTTTTCTTAAGACAAAATTTAAGCAGTAAAACTTAAATTAAAAAAGAAAATGGCAGAATTAAAAAAGAAAAAGAGACAGCTTGAAAGAGAAAGAAAATGGCAATAGAATGCAAAAAATTTACAAAATGTCTGTGATGCATAAAATATTTTTAGTGCCTTGATTTTTTCTTGAAAAAGTTACATACCACAGTATTATTTTGTATTTACATGTTAACATCAAGAGTTTGATATTTACGTTTATAGCATTTTGTCATGAATTTATGCATGAAAAGACGTATTTAAATTTTAATAAGGGACAATTGTGGTATTTTTTATNAATTTTAATAAAATAAAGTAAATTTGCACAAAATCAACGTAGCTTTCTCGAACATTCTAGAACATACAAAATTGAAAGCAAAATTATTTATGCGTGAAATACTAAGAGGTGGATGGTAAATTGGAATTTAGAATGATTTAATTTCTAAGCACGATTATTTAAATTTAATTATAACAAAATTAGTTAATGTTAATTAATGATAATAACTCTATAAAAAAATTACTTCCATCAGTCAATCCCCTTGCTTGTGCATGAAAGGCATGTCGTATAACATACAACGATATATAGAGTAAGGAAGAGTTAGTTTAGCGGCAAGGTGAGAGATAATGAGAAAACAAAGGATCACATTGAAAGGTGTTGCAAGGTCTGTTTAGCTTGGTGTGTGTGTGTGGAGAAAATTTTTATATGGTGTTCGGACATAGCGCTGCGTGCGAACTTCCAGTAATATGATGCCCATGGAGGTTATCGTGAGGTTATTGACGTGAAATCACAGAGATTATTGGGGGTTATTGCGAAGGTTAATGCAGTGGTTATTGAAATGGAATTGCGAGGGTTATTGAAGAGTTATTAGAGTGGAACCGCATAAGTTATTGAGGAGTTATTGAGGGGCTATTGCGGCGTTATTGAAGTTAATACCCTAATAACCTCTCAATAACCCCCCAATAATCCTCATAAATAATCTCTGCGGTTCCACTCCAATAACCTCCGTGGTTCTACTTTATATTTTTTAGGTAGACCCAATGTAACAAACATGACAACATATTACTAAAGTCCACACATAAAACTAACTACGTACTCCGTATGAAAAATTTTCAGGTCTCTCTCTCTCTCTCTCTCTCTCTCTCTCTCTCTCTCTCTCTCTCTCTCTCTCTATATGATCTGTTAAAATGTAGAATCTAAAATAACGAAGTTCAAGTTTTTTCTCTAGAAGTCAGAATGCAACACTCAAACCATTCAAAGTATCTTTTTTATATTTTTACAATTAATTGTGCTATTAGTTGCAGCCATCCCAAACTTATCCAGAATACCAAAAAAAATCCTCAACAATGAAAGAATATCTCAATAACTCTAGAACATAAATAATGAAAATTCTAGCATATTCTTCATTTTGTGCATATGATAATAAAAAAAATGAGATATACTATCAAATTGGCATATTTTCTTAAATCTTTGATCACAATATTCTAATAGAACCCAATCTAAACATACAACAACCTTCTGCCACAACAATCCATCTCTCCATAACAGATCAGCCATTCCAAGCACACAAACCTCCCCCATGAATCCCGTGGCGACGCCAAACCGATTGAATCACCTCGATCAAAATCTCGTCTGGCTCAATTCCTCGACTAACCATCTCTCTCCACAACAGATCAGCCATTCCAAGCACACAAACCTCCCCCATGAATCCCGTGGCGACGCCAAACCGATTGAATCACCTCGATCAAAATCTCGTCCGGCTCAATTCCTCGGCTAACCATCTCATCAATCAGTTTCCGCACGACGGCCCCCTCTCGCCGCGCGGCGTAGCCTGCAAGGAGGGTGGTGTAAGAGATCCTGTCATGGCTTCCCATCCTGTCGAAGACCTTGCGGGCAGCTGAGACTCTTCCTGACTTGCAATACATATCCACAACAGAGTTCGCAATGGGAAGATAACCCTCAAAACCATGTCTTATTGCATAGCAATGAAGCAGCTTACCAAGCCTTAAATCTGCAGAATCAGCACAGAGGGCTAAGAGAATTACAATGGTGGTTTGGCTTGGCTGTGTTCCTGATTGGATCATCTGCTGAAGAACCAAAGATGCTTCATTGACATCGTTTAGTATTGCAGATGCGGCCATTATGGAGTTCCAGGTGACGACGCTTCGAGCCAAGCAATTTTGGAAGACGATGTGAGCGTAGCGAAGGTTTCGGCATTTCAAGTAGAATGAGATGAGGGCATTGCTGATGTTTNGAAGAACCAAAGATGCTTCATTGACATCGTTTAGTATTGCAGATGTGGCCATTATGGAGTTCCAGGTGACGACGCTTCGAGCCAAGCAATTCTGGAAGACGATGTGAGCGTAGCGAAGGTTTCGGCATTTCAAGTAGAATGAGATGAGGGCATTGCTGATGTTTTCAAACTCATTCAAGTTGCTTCGAATCGTTAGGCCATGAATGGCCTTCCCTTGCTTCAGATAATGGATTTCAGAGCAGGCTTTTAAGGCAAGGAGTAAGGTGACAGAATCTGGAGAAGATGGAGGTGATATTTGTCTGGATTGAGAGATCAATGTGAGTGCTTCGCTGTGATAGTTGGAATGGATAAGGCCACAAACTATGGTGTTGGAAGTCACGGAATTGAGCAAGAAACCCCCAATCCTCATCCTTTCCAGTAGTTCGAAGGAGTCGTCCCATCTTCCCTCGGAGGTATAGGCCAGAACCATAGAGTTCCAGCTTATAATGTCTCGTTCAGGCATTTCGTCAAACACCTTCCTGGCGTTATCCACTGCTCCGCATTTGGCGTACATGGCCAGTAGAGCATTGTAGACGAATAAATCGCAGNGAGTCGTCCCATCTTCCCTCGGAGGTATAGGCCAGAAACATGGAGTTCCAGCTGATAATGTCTCGTTCAGGCATCTCGTCAAACACTTTCCTGGCGTTATCCACTGCTCCGCATTTGGCGTACATGGCCAGTAGAGCATTGTAGACGAATAAATCGCAGTTTGAATTGGTGAAATCTATATTGAGGTGAATTTGTTTTCCCAACCCGAGATTACGAAGTTCACCGCAAGCCTTCAGAATGGAAGAATTAGTGAACTTATCTGGCTTGATTCCTCTATCGAGCATCGTCCTGTAGCTAGAAATCGCATCTTGCCAGCGCTCTTTTGCAAGATAGGCGGAGATGAGAATGTTCCACGGGAAAGCAAGGGCCGCGGTGGAGTCTTCGACGGCGGCGCGGGCGTGATCGAGAAGTCCGCAGGAGGCGTAGAATGCCGCGATGCGGGAGACCGTGAAGGGGTTGGCCGGGAGGAGGCCGAGCGAGAGGGAAAGAGCGTGGAGGCCGGATCCATGAGAGAAGGAGCGGAGGGCGGAAGCGGAAGCAAGGAGAGAGGAGATTGGGTGCTCGAGATGAGGAGAGAATGGATGGGAGAGGCGGCGGCGGAGGTGGGAGAAGGCGATGACGGCGGCGGAGAGGCGGTGGTAAGAGGAGAGGTATCGGATGGTGGCNGTCGAGATAAGGAGATAAGGGATGGGAGAGGCAGCGGCGGAGGTGGGAGAAGGCGATGACGGCGGCGGAGAGGCGGTGGTAAGAGGAGAGGTATCGGATGGTGGCNAGAGACCGTGAAGGGGTTGGCCGGGAGGAGGCCGAGCGAGAGGGAAAGGGCGTGGAGGCCGGATCCATGTGAGAATGAGCGGAGGGCGGAAGCGGAGGCAAGGAGAGAGGAGATTGGGTGGTCGAGATGAGGAGAGAAGGGATGGGAGAGGAAGCGGCGGAGATGGGAGAAGGCGATGACGGCGGCGGAGAGGCGGTGGTAAGAGGAGAGGTATCGGATGGTGGCGACAAGACGTTTCGTTTGCTTCGCCGGCGGCGGTCTGCGCCGCCCTGGTTTTGAACTTGGGGAGCACCTTTTGATTTGCTTGAGGGAACGGGAATTCGGAGGGAGGATGGTGCAGGGCATTCGAGGGAGACCATTTCCAAATGCTTGGTTTCAGAAAGAAAAACTAGTGAAGTGAGCTGGTTTAGAAGGATTAAGCGTGGGTTTTGGGGTAATTTTATTAGCAGCTCTTTTTTATTGGGGCACCACCCAATTCATATGTATATACATATATAACACAAACTTCATTTTATTTAAATTTATACCATCCAAATGTTTAATAGCACATAAAAAATAACAATATATATATATATGTATCCTTCAACCTTAGCTCAAAGGTTGATAGAAAAAACCCTTTCGATATGCGTTGGGCTTGATCCAACTACAACCACCTAAAGAGTTGGACCCTCTAATAGTCATTCCCAGAAAACAACCGCCTAAGACGGTTGAGATCGAGTCATGATTAACAACCGCCCGTCCTTGATACGAAGATACTTAGTTGCTCCAAGAGCACAAGGTGACCGACAAAACACATCTAGGATGAATTTCAGTACTAGTACATATTAATATTACAATATCATATCTTTCACTCGCACAAATATTATATTTCGCACGGACTTGCAAAATCTTGAGATTTTATGATTAGAGTTAACATACAAAACTTCAAAGTTTACAAAGCACAACTTATGCCATTTTAAATATCATGACATAAACTAAATTTTAATAACATTAGAGATATCACAGCATATTACCACAACAGGAATGCAAAAGAGCAAAATAGAGCTACACAACAAAATGTCCAAAAGAATTGAAAATCATCCTTTGCTTCAAACTAGAAATTAAAATTTCTTCTACTACCAATTCTCGTCGATAGATCTTCATAAATGCGGCTAACCTTCACGATTCGAGGGTCATCCGGCGGTATTGGCCGAGCCTGAAACAAGAAAATTGAATAAATTACTAAATCTTCAGCAAATAAAATATTCCATGTGAGTTAGCAATCCAAATGTAAGCAAAGTATTTGTTGGTAAATATGTTAAAACAAACTAAAAAGAATAGAAGACAGAAAAAAGGCAAACACTAAGTGTTGTATAAGTTAAACGGATTGATGGCTATGTCAAAATTAATGTTATTGTAGATGTGGATTTCACAATGATTTGATTGTAGAGAATCACGTCTCTAATTCATCGGATACAACACGAAGAAAATAAGCCTCAATTTATAGACAAAAAAGAAGAAAGGTAATTTGAAATCGCTTATTTTATTTCTTTTTGTTTTTTTTAATTATTTTATTCCAAATAAAAAATGTTTGGTGATGATAATCTTTTTTTTAATTCGAAATACTTTAAAAAAATATTTTAAGCATTTTTAAAAATAAAATGGATTTATTTTTAGGGAATTTTACATATATACCGAAATACACAATTCTTACCGTATTTACACATCTAACACCGAAAGTTTAACATTCTGGTGTTATAAATCTATGCATGAAAAAGTGTAATTCATGTCTTAAGAAGTTAGTAATAGTGATATTTTTTACGTGAGGTTAAATATTTCCGTAGCATTCTTGCAAATATGAAAGTTTAGGTATTAGCTATGTAAATATATAAGGGTTGAGTGGTATGCATGCATGTACATGCCTCATTTAAAAAACTTTCTACATTGACGCAATGGCAGAATTAAAAAAGAAAAAGAGACAGCTTGAAAGAGCAAGAAAATGGCAATAGAATGCAAATAATATACAAAATGTCTGTGATGCATAAAATATTTTTAGTACCTTGATTTTTCTTGGAAAATTTACATACCACAGCATTATTTTGTATATACATATTAACATCAAGAGTTTGATATTTACGTTTATAACATTTTGTCATGAATTTATGCATGAAAAGACGTATTTAAATTTTAATAAGGGACAATTGTGGTATTTTTTATGTGATATTAAAGATTAGAGTGTCATGTCTATAAATATTAAAGTTTAGATGTTCAGGCAAAGTATTCAGTCAACATAAACATGACAGAGTTTGTAACTACAGACTAGACACTGTTATATTCAAGGATCTATGATTACTACCACTATTAACGGTTATTTGGCATCATACTTTGTCTTTTTGTTGGGGTGAAAGGAGAGCGGGAGAAGAGAAAAAGAGGATTTGGAAGAATTCTAGGTTTATTTTATTGCAAGCAACAATGCTTATTTATAGCCATTTGTAACAGCAATAGTTTTTATATACTTCCGAAACAAACTCCATAGAATGAAGCCTATTTACAGATAACAAATTAGATAAATTCAAACTTCAAAGGTAATTTAAAAAATAAATTTATCCTAGGAACTTTAAAATTCAAACTCATCATAATTCTGCGTAATCAAAATTTCAATCCAATGTTCTGGATTACCTACCTTCCGATCATTAGTTGCCAAGCCTAGCAATGTTCTTCTCGATCTTAATTATGTGAGTCAAGAGTTACCTTGTCAATGACTTACATTGGAACATCAGACTACTAAAACTGCAACAAATACAATCTTTTCAAATGATTTGATGACCAAGTAATGATCCTTAGATGATATAATTGATCATGTACTAGACCTAATGATCAAATCAAAAGGCCAACTATAAGGAAGTCCGTTTAACTCGATGTTGATAAACAGCTAGTGTTTGACTCATAAAGCAATTCAAGCTTCACTCATTTATTGACTAATGAGCTGAACATGAACACAATAGCTAGCTTAATTTCTAAATAATTTAAAACAACAAATCTTTGTTCGTTTGTGTTCAACTCATTAAAAGCTCACTCTACGCGCAGCGATGCAGGGCTTTATTCATCAATTGCATGCTGCACAAGCTCATAACAAAGTGATTGTGATGTGTTGCCTCGTATTGTTATGCACTCAACTGTGGCTCAAAATGAAATTCTAATTCAAATTATATGGTTTAATTCAACATGCATCACAATAACTAAGCACGAATGTCACATATTCACATTATTTTTCATAGTCATTGAGTTTTATCGTCCATTGGTTCTCCATTCTCTTCCACAAGAACTAGCCACTTCATGATGGTAGCTCTTTTCATGCTCTCTCGCTTGCTGATTTTCTTAAATGCATTATGTTGGTTCTTGTTGTTAGCACCAGTTGCAGTCGAAAATACAGAGAACATTAAGGTCAGAGGGCCATTGCCCAACCTCAAATTTTGATTTTTCCCCTTAGCAAAGCGGTATTATTTAAAAGTTTGTCTACCCTCGATTTACAGATTTACTCAATTCTCANTTTAAATGCATTATGTTGGTTCTTGTTGTTAGCACCAGTTGCAGTGGAAAAAACAAAGAACATTAAGGTCAGAGGGCCATTGCCCAACCTCAAATTTTGATTTTTTCCCCTTAGCAAAGCGGTATTATTTAAAAGTTTGTCTACCCTCGATTTACAGATTTACTCAATTCTCAACCCCAAAAAAAAAAAAAAAGTGTAACTTAACCTTTGTCACAACTTTCCTCAATTAACTAAAATAAAACATCAAAACTTTCACAATTCTAGTCTACTTCTGTTTTCTTATAAATTTGGTATTATCATACTAGGTGTTTGTACTTTCTTTTTCTCTAGAAACACTAACTTTATGTATTTTTAATCATTCACTCATTATAATATTATTTAATTATTTAAAATTTTGTCTTCCTTGCAAAAGAGGGCTAGTTCTACCCCCTATCTTTAATACATGTAAAAAATAACAAAAGGGAATCATAGATTCAAAGGAGATTGATTAGAAAAGCAATGCAAATTTTACTTACCTTTAAACCGTTGTAATAGGCTTCTACTGCAGGAAATGATACATTAACTTTGCGGCTTTGAAGCATATCCCATATATAATTTGCATTGACATAATTACCCTATATCCATATAAACAAAGAAATTAATACAAATGCCCCAAAAAATAAAAAAAGAAATAAAAAATCACTTTTGTTTTTGTATCTATCTTACATTCATATTTTATTCTGTTTAAACTTTGATTTGACAGAAAAAACATTTGATCTGTTAAAATAAAAAATGTTCTGTTTATATTTTGCTCTGGAGGCAACCAGCACACAGCGAAGGTGAGCCGTTGTCTATGGTGTTGGATGAGACTGGCGTCCAGAGACAACAGTGAAGTTGGTTTATAGCGGGTGGCGACCAATGTTCATAGTAGACCGAGGCAAAAGACAGGTAGTAGTCAGCAGTAACAATCTAGCAGGCAAGGGACAGTAGCGGCAGCTAGCAACCAACAATTAACAAGCAGCAGAGCTGGGTCATGAGCGGTGGCTGGCATCAGCAAGCAGGCCGAGGTAATAGTTGTTCTTAAAAACACTCTAAACATTTAAAAATTATTTTGAATGTATTTCAAACTAAGTGGATTTGCTTTTAAAAATTAAAATGAACAATATTACAAAAATAAAATGAATAAATATCTTCTTAAAAAAAAGAAAAATAATCCCAAAATCAGCCTCAAGTGTTTTGCAAGAAGTAACCACTTAGAATAAATAACTGTACGTTAGAACACCTCTCCTAAAGACCAACTTGAACATGCTTTGCAATTGTTTCCTAGAAAAAGAACTCTCACAGAAAGGCCAATGGCAGCCTCCTTCTTTGTATTCTAAGAAATACTTCAACAATAGTGACATCAATCTACTTACCTCATCTTTCGCAGCTGCAAGGAGAAGCTCACTCCCCAACTTGGAGTTCAAAAAAAATCCTCTAGCATTCATTTTCTCCTGCCAAAGAAGGTAAAACTCATGATAATAGTTTATTTAGGTTAGTGATAGCAAGTTTTTACTTCTGATTTTACAAGTTACTTTATTATTATAATGGTCCTTTACAAGGAAAAAATTTGCGTACGTCAGTAGGTTACAAGGAGAGTATTAGGAGGTTATAACCGCGTTATACCCCATGTAACCTCCCTGTAACCAACTTATACCTTCTAGTAAGTTCCGCGCTTCTGTTTTCATATATTTGTAGGTTACAGTAGGTTACAAGGAGATTACAAGGGGTTTAACGTGGATATAACATACCCTCCCTGTAACCTATTTGTAGGTTACTGACGTACGCAGCGCTGCGTATGTTTTACGTACGCAATTTATTTCCCCTTTATGCACATGCGACCCAAATCCTATGAATTTACATATCTAACATCTAAACTTTATTTTTTACATAAAAAAATATAACAATATAACTTTAAAAAAATAAAATACATTTTTTCATGCATAGCTAACTGACATGTATCTAAAAATTAAAGTTTAGGTATGAGATGTAAAAAAATAAGAACTAAGTGGTAGTCCCCACAATATTTTAATATGGGTTAATATAATCCTAGGACAGGACTATTTTAACCCCCATTAAAAGATTACAGGAACTAAATTGAAACGGTAAAAATTCAAGGGAACATTTGACAGATCTCTTATTATTATTATGGGGCATTAACATACATAACACCCAATTCTTATGTGTTTACATCACTAAGACCAAAACTTAGATTTTTACATTAATAGCACCCAAATCTTTCATATCAAATAAAAAAAAAAGTAAAATGCACCTTTTCATGCATAGCTAAGGTGACTATACGTAAAAATTAAAGTTTAGGAGTTAGATATGTAGTTACATAGGAATTGAGTGGTATGTATGTAAATCTTTCTACTATTATTTGTGTATTGGTGCAAAAAGTTTAACAACAAAAAAAAATCTTACAAGATAACCAAAAGCAAGTTCCATCCGTTCCGGCTTCTGGTCCAGCATTGCCCCTTCTATTAAAGCCTAAACAATGAATAGTAAGCATGGGATCAAAAACTGATTCATGAGCTTTAAATATACAGCCGTTGGAGCAGGGTACTAACCAAAAGAAAATAAAAATACTACAATAAAAGAACATAAGTGAGAGACATTTCTATTGAATTGTTGGATATATTAGCATTTGTGGAGATAGCCAACCAATCAAACAATCTGAAAATAAACTAAATATGCTTCAGACTAAAAAACAAGGGAAAGGGGATGAATGATTGAACAATTTGTGGGCCGTTTGTGAACGCTTATGCTATTTGTTTTCTATTTTTTTTGTTTTTGTTTTATTTAGTTTATACTTTGATATGAAATAAAACATATTTGATTACATTAAAATAAAATATTTTATATTTTTAAGGGAAATGTACATACAGACCACACAATTCCTATGTATTAACACATCTAACACTTGCCCATTCATATTTACATTTTAATAGCACTTAGATTTCTCCAATCTAGGCATGAAAAAGTGTATCTCACTATAAAAAAAAGGATGTGATAGCGGTAATTTTGTTGCAATATTAAATATTAGCATATAGGTAAAAAAAATTGGTGTTCGACATGTAATATATAAGAATTGTGTTATGTATGTAAATGCCCATATTTTTTATTATGTTTTGATGGTTGTCAGCAATTAGTTGGGTGGCCACNATGATGCATTTCTTAGAAAACAAGCAAGCTGCCATTGGCCTTTCTGTGAGAGTTCTTTTTCTAGAAAACAATTGCAAAGCATGTTCAAGTTGGGTCTTTAGGAGAGGTGGTCTAACGGACAGTTATTTATTCTAAGTGGTTATTTCTTGTAAAACACTTGAGGCTGATTTGGGATTATTTTTCTTTTTTTTAGAAGATATTTATTTAACATATTTTTGTAATACTGTTCATTTTAATTTTAAAAGAAAATCCACTTAGTTTCAAAAACTTTCAAAATAATTTTTAAATGTTATGGGTGTTTTTAAGAACAACTATTTCTGCTGCCAGCCACCGCTCATGACCCACCTCTGCTGCTTGTTAATTATGGGTTGCTAGCCGCTGCTACTGTGGCTTGCCTGCTTGATTGTTACTGCCTTCTACCACCTGTCTTCTGCCTCCCTCTACTATGACCATTGGTCGCCGCCCGCTATAAACCAACTTCATTGTTGTCTCTGGATGCCCGTCTCATCTAACACCATATAGACTACGGCTCACCTTCGCTATGTGCTGGTTGCCGCCAAAACAAAATATGAACAGAACTTTTCTTATTTTAACAGATCAAATGTTTTTTTTATGTCAAATCAAAATTTAAACAGAATAACTATGAATGAAAGATAGATACAAAAACAAAAGTGATTTTAAACAAATGTGATTTTTTTTTTCTATTTTAATTTTTTGGGAAATTTGTATTAATTTTTTTGTTTATATGGATATAGGGTAATTATGTCAATGCAAATTATATATGGGATATGCTTCAAAGCCGCAAAGTTAATGTATCATTTCCTGCAGTAGAAGCCTATTACAACGGTTTAAAGGTAAGTAAAATTTGCATTACTTTTCAAATCAATCTCTTTTGAATCTATATTTGCCCTGTTGTTATTTTTTGCATGTATTAAAGATAGGGGGTAGAACTAACTCTTTTTTGCAAGGAAGACAAAATTTTAATTAATTAAATTAAATTATATTGAATGAATGATTAAAAAAAACATAAAGTTAGTCTTTCTAGAGAAAAAGAAAATACAAACACCTAGTATGATAATTCCAAATTTATAAGAAAACATAAGTAGACGAGTATTGTGAAAGCTTTGATATTTTATTTTAGTTAATTGAGGACTGTTGTGACTAAGGTTAAGTTACACTTTTTTTTTTTTTTTGGTTGAGAATTGAGTAAATCTGTAAGTCGAGGGTAGTCAAACTTTTAAATAATAGCACTTTGTTAAGGGGGAAAATAAAAATTTGAGGTTGGGCAATGGCTCTCTGACCTTAATGAAGTTCTCTGTTTTTTCGACTGCAACTGGTGCTAACAACAAGAACCAACACGATGCATTTAAGAAAATTAGCAAGCTAGAGAGCATGAAAAGAGCTACCATTATGAAGTGGCTAGTTCTTGTGGAAGAGAATGGAGAACCAATGGACGATATCTCAATGACTATGAAAAATAATGTGAATGTGTGACGTTCGTGCATAGTTATTGTGATACATGTTGAATTAAACCATATAGTTTGAATTGGAATTTCATTTTGAGCCACNTTGAAAAGAGCTACCATTATGAAGTGGCTAGTTCTTGTGGAAGAGAATGGGGAACCAATGGACGATAACTCAATGACTATGAAAAATAATGTGAATGTGTGACATTCGTGCATAGTTATTGTGATACATGTTGAATTAAACCATATAGTTTGAATTGGAATTTCATTTTGAGCCACAGTTGATACGAGGCAACACATCACAATCACTTTGTTATGAGCTTGTGCAGCATGCAATTGATGAATAAAGCCCTGCATCGCTGCTCGTAGAGTGAACCTTTAATGAGTTGAACACAAATGAACAAAGATTTGTTGTTTTAAATTTATTTAGAAATTAAGCTAGCTATTGTGTTCATGTTCAGCTCATTAGTTAATAAATGAGTGAAGCTTGAGTTGCTTTATGAGTCAAACACTAACTGTTTATCAACATCAAGTAAAACAGACTCCCCTATAGTTGGCCTTCTGATTTGATCATTAGATCTAGTACATGATCAACTATATCATCTAATAATCATTACTTGGTCATCAAATCATTTGAAAANTTCATTATAATATTATTTAATTATTTAAAATTTTGTCTTCCTTGCAAAAGAGGGTTAGTTCTACCCCCTATCTTTAATACATGTAAAAAATAACAAAAGGGAATCATAGATTCAAAGGAGATTGATTAGAAAAGCAATGCAAATTTTACTTACCTTTAAACCGTTGTAATAGGCTTCTACTGCAGGAAATGATACATTAACTTTGCGGCTTTGAAGCATATCCCATATATAATTTGCATTGACATAATTACCCTATATCCACATAAACAAAGAAATTAATACAAATGCCCCAAAGAATAAAAAAAGAAATAAAAAATCACTTTTGTTTTTGTATCTATCTTTCATTCATATTTTATTCTGTTTAAACTTTGATTTGACAGAAAAAACATTTGATCTGTTAAAATAAAAAATGTTCTGTTTATATTTTGCTCTGGCGGCAACCAGCACACAGCGAAGGTGAGCCGTTGTCTATGGTGTTGGATTAGACTGGCGTCCAGAGACAACAGTGAAGTTGGTTTATAGCGGGTGGCGACCAATGTTCATGGTAGACCGAGGAAGAAGACAGTTAATAGTCAGCAGTAACAAGCGAGCAGGCAAGCGACAGTAACGGCAGCTAGCAACCAACAATTAACAAGCAGCAGAGCTGGGTCATGAGGGTGGCTGGCATCAGCAAGCAGGCAGCGGTAATAGTTGTTCTTAAAAACACTCTAAACATTTAAAAATTATTTTGAATGTATTTCAAACTAAGTGGATTTGCTTTTAAAAATTAAAATGAACAATATTACAAAAATAAAATGAATAAATATCTTCTTAAAAAAAAGAAAAATAATCCCAAAATCAGCCTCAAGTGTTTTGCAAGAAGTAACCACTTAGAATAAATAACTGTACGTTAGAACACCTCTCCTAAAGACCAACTTGAACATGCTTTGCAATTGTTTCCTAGAAAAAGAACTCTCACAGAAAGGCCAATGGCAGCCTCCTTCTTTGTATTCTAAGAAATACTTCAACAATAGTGACATCAATCTACTTACCTCATCTTTCGCAGCTGCAAGGAGAAGCTCACTCCCCAACTTGGAGTTCAAAAAAAATCCTCTAGCNAAACTCTCACAGAAAGGCCAATGGCAGCTTCCTTCTTAGTATTCTAAGAAATACTTCACAATAGTGACATCAATCCACTTACCTCATCTTTCGCAGCTGCAAGGAGAAGCTCACTCCCCAACTTGGAGTTCAAAAAAAATCCTCTAGCATTCATTTTCTCCTGCCAAAGAAGGTAAAACTCATGATAATAGTTTATTTAGGTTAGTGATAGCAAGTTTTTACTTCTGATTTTACAAGTTACTTTATTATTATAATGGTCCTTAACGAGGAAAAAATTTGCGTACGTCAGTAGGTTACAAGGAAAATATTAGGAGGTTATAACTGCGTTATACCCCATGTAACCTCCTTGTAACCTACTTATAACATCTAGTAAGTTTCGCGCTTCTGTTTTCATATATTTGTAGGTTACAGTAGGTTACAGGGAGGTTACAAGGGATTTAACGTGGATATAACATACCCTCCCTGTAACCTATTTGTAGGTTACTGACGTACGCAGCGCTGCGTATGTTTTACATACGCAATTTCTTTCCCCTTTTATGCACATGCGACCCAAATCCTATGAATTTACATATCTAACATCTAAACTTTATTTTTTGCATAAGAAAATATAACAATTTTAACTTTAAAAAAATAAAATACATTTTTTCATGCATAGCTAAGCTGACATGTATCTAAAAATTAAAGTTTAGGTATGAGATGTAAAAAAATAAGAACTAAGTGGTAGTCCCCACACTATTTTAATATGGGTTAATATAATCCTAGGAAAGGACTATTTTAACCCTCATTAAAAGATTATAGGGACTAAATTGAAACGATAAAAATTCAAGGGACCATTTGACAGTTCTCTCTTATTATTATTATGGGGCATTTACATACATAACACCCAATTCTTATGTCTTTACATCACTAACACCAAAACTTAGATTTTTACATTAACAGCACCCAAATCTTTCATATCAAATAAAAAAAAAAGTAAAATGTACCTTTTCATGCATAGCTAAGGTGACTATACGTAAAAATTAAAGTTTTGGAGTTAGATATGTAGTTACATAGGAATTGAGTGGTATGTATGTAAATCTTTCTACTATTATTTGTGTATTGGTGCAAAAAGTTTAACAACAAAAAAAAAATCTTACAAGATAACCGAAAGCAAGTTCCATCCGTTCCGGCCGCTGGTCCAGCATTGCCCCTTCTATTAAAGCCTAAACAATGAATAGTAAGCACGGGATCAATAACTGATTCATGAGCTTTAAATATACAGCCGTTGGAGCAGAGTACTAACCAAAGGAAAATAAAAATACTACAATAAAAGAACATAAGTGAGAGACATTTCTATTGAATTGTTGGATATATTAGCATTTGTGGAGATAGCCAACCAATCAAACAATCTGAAAATAAACTAAATATGCTTCAGACTAAAAAACAAGGGAAAGGGGATGAATAATTGAACAATTTGTGGGCCGTTTGTGAACGCTTATGCTATTTGTTTTCTATTTTTTTGTTTTTGATTTATTTAGTTGATACTTTGATATGAAATAAAACAAATTTGATTGCATTAAAATAAAATATGTTATATTTTTTTAGGGAAATGTACATACAGACCACACAATTCCTATGTATTAACACATCTAACACTTGCGCATTCATATTCACATTTTAATAGCACTTAGATTTCTCCAATCTAGGCATGAAAAAGTGCATCTCACTATAAAAAAAGGATGTGATAGCGGTAATTTTGTTCTAATATTAAATATTAAAATGTAGGTAAAAAAAATTTGGTGTTCGACATGTAATATATAAGAATTGTGTGTTATGTATGTAAATGCCCATATTTTTTATTATGTTTTGATGGTTGTCAGCAATTAGTTGGGTGGCCACNCTTCTTTACCTGCATCCGTCCGTAATGTGAAAATCATTGCTTATTTGACACTACACATGGGCGCTGGTGTAGCGGCCCTTGCACACTTTTCACTGTATTCACGCTATACAGCACGTCACTTCAAAGGACGCCCTAGCACTTACACAAAGATCAAAAGGATTCATGTCATGATTTTTTTTCAACAAGTTTTACGTTGATTGTCGATTCCCTCAACTTTTCATATCCAGGCTTGAAACCGGCAATGATAATGGTAGAAACAATTTAATNAAACTTCTTTACCCGCATCCGTCCGTAATGTGAAAACCATTGCTTATTTGACAATACACATGGGCGCTGGTGTAGCGGCCCTTGCACACTTTTCACTGTATTCACGCTATACAGCACGTCACTTCAAAGGACGCCAAGGATTCATGTCATGATTTTTTTTCAACAAGTTTTACGCTGATTGTCGATTCCCTCAACTTTTCATATCCAGGCTTGAAACCGGCAATGATAATGGTAGAAACAATTTAATCTTCTAAATTGAAAAAAAAATAAAAAATATATATTAAATTTATTAGAAAGGACTAATAAGGTTCAAGCACGTGAATGTCAACCATGAGTAAACAAAATGATAATAAAAAAGACAAAAAAAAAACTCTAAATCAAGGATATGACGGTGATGACACAAGTTTCTGGTTAATTAAACGGTAAAAATTAAAAATAAAAAAAACAGTAAAATTGGCTACTAAAAAATACAATTAGATCCCAAACAATATTTCAATGTAAATCCCAAAAGCTTCTTTACATGATTNCTCTAAATCAAGGATATGACGGTGATGACACAAGTTTCTGGTTAATTAAACGGTAAAAATAAANTCATCAAAGTTCTCAATAAATGTATAGCTTCCATAATAGACCTACCGACATAAATCCAAATTGATTATGAGAAATCTTTGTAATACGTCTTAACCGATGTTCAATTACCCTCTCCCATAATTGTAAAGTATGACACATCAACTTAATTCCTCTATAATTTGTATACTCTTGTGCATCCCCTTTATTCTTAAAAATGGGGACCAAAATACTCTTCCTCCACTCCTCAACTCTTGTGCATCCCCTTTATTCTTAAAAATGGGGACCAAAATACTCTTCCCCCGCCTCAGGCATCTTTTTAGTTTTTTAAATAATATTAAAGAGTTTAGTAAGCTAAGAAACTCCCTTCTCAACATCTTTTAGTTTTTAAAATAATATTAAAGAGTTTAGTAAGCCAAGAAACTCCCAAATCTTAACATTTACATATTTCATTTGGGATATCATCAGGTCCTACAGACTTTCCACCATTGGTTTTCTTTTTTACTAATGCGACGAGTTTTTAAAATAATATTAAAGAGTTTAGTAAGCCAAGAAACTCCCAAATCTCCCAAATATTTCCCTACTTTAATTGGGATATCATCAGGTCCTACAAACTTTCCACCCTTAGTTTTCTTTAAAGCCTCCACATCAATTGGGATATCATCAGGTCCTACAGACTTTCCACCTTTGGTTTTCTTTAAAGCCTCCTCAATATCATCAGGTCCTACGGACTTTCCACCCTTGGTTTTCTTTAAAGCCTCCTCAACTTCTTTACTAATGCGACGGTGAAAATGAAACGTTTTATTATTATTAACGAAATAAAAATCACTAAGGTCGATCGTATTTTCAGAAACTTCCTTAAATAATTTATTAAAATAACTCACCCACCTATGTTGAATATCTTTTTTCAAGAAAGACACTTTTTAATTTTCATCTTTAATAAATTTCAGTTGAGTTAAATCTTTATTTTTCTTTTCTCTTTGTTTGGCTAGTTTATACATATATTTTTCACCTGTAATTTATTATAAAGATCTTTAAAAACAAAATTTTTTAGCGTCACATATTGTTCTTTCAAGCTTCCTGCGGCGTTTGATATTTTTCTCAGTTCTCTAAACTTTTATATTTAAGCCAATATTTATAAGATAACTTCTTATATTTTATCTTTTCTTGCATATTATTATTCCACCACCAAATATTTTTATTTGAAGAAACTTTTTCTTTTACTTCTCTAAGTAAATCTTTTGTTACTTGTTTAATAACGTTTGTTACTTTATCCCACATAACATTTGCTTCATCATAAACATCTCAAATTTTGAAATCTTGAATTTTACTCATAAAAATATTTTTATTTCTTTTAGGTTCCTCCATCTAATTCTACGATGATGAGACTTAGTTTCTTTATTTTACAACTCTTCATCTTAAAATCAAGAACCAATAAACGAAGTTGGGCACTTAAATCCTCACTTGAAATGACATTACAATCTTTACAATCTCGGCGATCTCTTCTTCTCATAAGAAAATAATTAATTTGTGTTTTATTAAATCCATTCTTATAAGTAATAAGATGCTCATCTTTTTTCTTGAATTAAGTATTAGTAATAACAAAATCATACGTTAAAGTAAAATCTAAAATAGCTCTACGTTCTTCATTTGTCCCTCCAAAACCGTAGCCCTTATGAATATTTCTAAAATCTTCTACCNTTCATCTTCTTTCTTGAATTAAGTATTAGTAATAACAAAATCATACGTTAAAGCAAAATCCAAAATAGCTCTACGTTCTTCATTTGTCCCTCCAAAACCGTAGCCCTTATGAATATTTCTAAAATCTTCTACCACACCACCGACATGTTCATTTAAATCTCCTCCAATTAAAATTCTTAATTCAAGAGGTATCACTTGTATTAAGTCTTCTAAGTCATTCCAGAATTTATCTTTAGAACCTATATCTAAACCTACTTGAGGAGCATAAGCACTTATAATATTAAAAATCTTAGTATCAATGATAATCCTAAGGGCTATAATTTTATCTCCAACTCTATTAATTTTTACAACATTATCTTTCAAACTCATTATCTATAATTATACCTACACCATTTCTAGTGCGACTCTTACCAGAATACCAAAATTTAAAACCTAAATTATCAATCTCCTTAGTCTTTTCTCCAACTCATTTAGTTTCTAGAATACATAAAATATTAATCTTTCTATGAATCATAATATCAACTAATTCCATTAATTTATAATTGAGAGTACATATATTCCAAGATCCTATCCTAATATTAATTTCATTAGTTTTATGGACAAACTTCTTTACCCGCATCCGTCCGTAATGTGAAAACCATTGCTTATTTGACAATACACATGGGCGCTGGTGTAGCGGCCCTTGCACACTTTTCACTGTATTCACGCTATACAGCACGTCACTTCAAAGGACGCCAAGGATTCATGTCATGATTTTTTTTCAACAAGTTTTACGCTGATTGTCGATTCCCTCAACTTTTCATATCCAGGCTTGAAACCGGCAATGATAATGGTAGAAACAATTTAATCTTCTAAATTGAAAAAAAAATTAAAAAATATATATTAAATTTATTAGAAAGGACTAATAAGGTTCAAGCACGTGAATGTCAACCATGAGTAAACAAAATGATAATAAAAAAGACAAAAAAAAACTCTAAATCAAGGATATGACGGTGATGACACAAGTTTCTGGTTAATTAAACGGTAAAAATTAAAAATAAAAAAAACAGTAAAATTGGCTACTAAAAAATACAATTAGATCCCAAACAATATTTCAATGTAAATCCCAAAAGCTTCTTTACATGATTGTCGCCACGGTATGGATTATCATATGGCACTGTTGAAGACAAGCAACAGGTTAACATGTGTAATAATTAATAAATATACAAATATAAAGCAATTTATATCTTGATAAAGGAAATAATACATGCACGTGATCTAAAAATAACAATAGATATAAATGCAACATATTAAAGTAAATACTAGAAAGTTTCTGAAGAATAATAAATGGAAAATTTTATAGAAAACATTAAGATGAGGAAACTAGTAAATTGTGTTCATAAAGCTCCAAAAAATTTCCTATAGTAAATAACAAACCACATAAATGTGTTTAACACTAGCAGATATACTACCAAAGACCCAAACTATAAATTTAAGAAATTATACTCTAATTAGTGAAAATGATAAAAATTATGATCAAGCGAATTTAAATTATGGTTTAGGTATAGAATCAATAATAGTGAAAAACATTCTTCAGTTTAGTATTAGATTTAGAATCTGTCTAGTGAAAGGTAATCATTCAACACCAACATTGACTTACCTCAAGCCCCGGATGTGAGAATTAGAGGGTTTCATAAAGTAGTTGACAATCAACATGAATTTGTTGTCAAATAATCATGACATAAATCTTTTAAATTATTGTGTAAAGGTTCTGGAAGAGACGTGTTGTATAGTTTGAATACAGTGAAAAAAATGAACGGGATGCTACACTGGCACCCGGGTGTAGTGTCAAATAAACAAGAGTTTCCACATTATGAGTAGATGCGAGCAAAGAAATTAGTCCATGAAACTAATATTATGATAGGATCTTAGAATATAGGTATTCTCACAGTTAAATTAATGAAATTGGTAGATATTGGCATAGGCTGATAAATATCTTATGCATTCAAGAAACTAAATGGGTTAGAGAAAGGCAAGGAGATTAATAGTTTCGGTTTTAAACTTTGGTATTCAAATAAGATTCGCACTAGAAATGGTGTAGGTGTAATTATAAATAAGAGTTTAAAAGATAATATTATTAAAATTAATTAAATTGGAGATAAAATTATAGCTCTGAAGATTATTGTGTATGATACACGGGCACTTTTAATTAAAAAGTCGTGCAGTGTTGACATGTATCAGACAAAGACACAACTCTAAGATATGTCAGACATAGCATAGAAGTGTTCAATTTAAATAATATTAAAAAAAGGGACATGATGCTGGTACGCATAACTTAAATTAATGAATTAAATATTTTTGAAAAATATTTTTATGACAACAACAACAATAACAAAGCTTTAATCCCACTACGTGGGGTCGGCTACATGAATCTTTTTTCTCCATTACGTCCTACTTAGTATCATATTTTCATTTACTTCTAATAAATTAAGATCAATTTTTATACAATAAGCCAAAGTCTTCCAAGGTCTACCTTTGTCTTTGTTAACATAAGTCGAATATAAAACATCTAGTCTCCTAATCGGATTATCAGATGGTCGACGTTTAATGTGACCAAACCATCTAAGACGACTTTCTCTAATTTTGTCCATCACAAGAGCTACACCAACCCTATCACCGATATATTCATTTCACATTGTCTCTAAGTGTAAAGCCACTCATCCACCTAATGATTCTCATCTCGACAACAATTAACTTAGATTATGCTTCTCTTTTAAAGGCCAACATTCAGCGTCATAGAAAATTGCAGGTCTAATCACTGTCTTATAAAATGTTTCTTTCAACCTAAGCGGTACTTTTCTATCACACAGAAGGCCTGAAGCATTCCTCCACTTCAACCAATCAACTTGAATTTTACTATTAACATCCTCATCTATATCACCATCGCTTTGAACAACAGACCCGAGATATCTAACTCATTCACACCTTTCAATTATTTGATCACCCAAAGTTACATTTCTTTCGCTAGAGCTACTACTACTAAAATTACATTCCATGTATTCAGTTTTAGTTCTACTCAAATGAAGGCCTTTAGACTCCAATGTAGACCTCCATAATTCAAATTTTTCCTGGGGTTTTTCTCGTGTTTTATCCATGAGAAGGATATTATCAGCAAAAAGCATACACCAAGGTACACCTGTAAATGTCTAGTAATATCATCCATAACTAAAGCAAAAAGATATATGCTTAAAGCTGAATCCTGATGTAATCCAACAGAAATAGAAAAATATTTGGTCAATCCTCCTTCAGTTCGAACAAAAGTAACAGCTCTAACATACATATCTTTAAGGACTTGAATAAAAGTCATATCAACACCTTCTCAAAAACTCTCCAAAAAATATCTCTTGGAAACTTATCGTAAGCTTTTTCTAAATAAGTAAAAATCAAATGTAGATTCTCCTCATTATCTCTGAACTTCTCCATCAAACCTCTCAATAAATGTATAGCTTCCATAGTAGACCTGCTCAACATAAATCCAAATATATTATGAGAAATCTTTGTAATACGACTTAACGTATGTTCAATTTTTATACCTATAATTTAAAAAATATATATTTTATGTAAAATTTAAGAAAGATTTAAATACATATCAATCCACATTTAAGAATTGATTTGCATAGGATCAATTCAAGAGAGATTTCCTATCACGTTTTCAGACTCGAAACGAATTATAGGTTTTACTTTTTCCAAAAATTAAGATTATAAACTTTATAATTACCAAATTTTGAACATTTAGGCCAGACTCAAAACCAGTAGACAAACTTTTTCAGGCTTTGGGAGTTCGCTCGTTCCTTGTTGAATCTATACACAAACTTAGTTGTGTATAGAATTGATCGGCACGTATACTTACGTGTATCGTCGATGCTCCATAGCATTTCAGATGTATCAGGTTTTCGGGTTCGTTACCGAAGAATGACGTTGGATTTCCAACTTCAAGAAAATTTAAGTTGAACCATTAACATTTTAACTTCAATCATTATGCAGTCTTTTTTTCTATATTTTATTTGTTACANGTAATCAAAATTTCAATCCAATGTTCTGGATTACCTACCTTCCGATCATTAGTTGCCAAGCCTAGCAATGTTCTTCTCGATCTTAATTATGTGAGTCAAGAGTTACCTTGTCAATGACTTACATTGGAACATCAGACTACTAAAACTGCAACAAATGATTTGATGACCAAGTAATGATCCTTAGATGATATAATTGATCATGTACTAGACCTA
>JXCR01129086.1:4795-15542 GCA_002079205.1 Phalaenopsis hybrid cultivar
AAAAGGTAAAGATGATGAATGTTATAGGATGGATGTTATAAGATACCTAAGTGAATGCCATTTCAAAATAACTTATGAAGAAAAATCTAAAGAAAAAGATTTGGAACACGAATAAGAAGAGGAATTAGATCAATGTGAAGATCTTTTTAAGGAAGATTCAAACTATGTTCGAGAAAGTTTTAAAATTTGGATACGATAGAAAAAGATAAATCATTTTGTCCATCAATTGAAAAATCTCCAAAACTTGAGTTGAAGTTACTTCCCGAACATTTAAAATATGCCTTTTTAGGAGATTCCTCTACTTCACCAGTTGAAGTTACTTCCCGAACATTTTCACCATAAACAAGTGAAGCTTAGAAATGATATTACATCTTTGAATCAGTTTGAAGGGGAATCTATTTATGAAGCATGGGAAAGTTTTAAAGAACTTTTAAGAAAGTATCCACACCAAACTATACTAGATTGGTTAATAATTCAAACTTTTTATAATGGATTAGTTGGGTCTCTTAGATCAATTATCGATGCCGCTACTAGTGGTTCATTGATGCTAAAACCATTTCATCACGCTTATGCTTCAATTGAAGAAATGCCTACCAATAATTTTAAATGGCCTTCTGAGAGAGTGAATCCTAAGAAAGTAGCCATATTCATGAATCTGATGCATTTACTATGGTAGAAAATCAAGTTGCTGCAATTTCAAGGAAGTTAGACCAATTTGGAATGAATTTTTCTCAACCAAGTTCCATGATTGAAGAGAATTCATTAGGCCAAATGATAGATTCTCAAGCATCATTAAAAACTTTGAATGACATAAATTAAAAACATAATAACCCATATTCAAATTATTATAACCCAGGTTGGAAAAACCATCCCAACTTTAACTAGAATAGCAATTCAGGTGGTAATAATCAGCAATGAGGGAACAACCAAGTAAACCCATTGGGAAACTAGAATAATCAAGGGAATAATAATTATATATCTACTTATCCTCTCGGTTTCAACAGTAATACACAATTTAAGGAGAAGAAGTTGTCTATAGAAGAAGTGGTGCTACAAATGGGAAATCAACTACAAAGTCAAGGAGCTACAATTAGAAATATTGAGAATCAACTCGGGCAAATAACAAATTCAATAAGTAATAGATCCCAAAGAACACTTCCTAATAATATTGAATCAAATCCAAAAGACCAGAATAAAGAGCAAATAAAAGCCGTTCAACATAGAAGCGAAAGAGAGTTGGAAGGTAGGGTTCAAAAAGAAATTAAAGTAGAGAGAGAAGAAATTGAAGAATCAAAAGAGGAAGCTCCAAAATATTCTGAAAGACCTATTTCTCCCTAAAAATTGATTTGGAAAAGCCACCACCTACATTTTCTTCAGAGACTTTGTATGCAAAAGTTGGATAAGCAATTCTCAAAATTTTTAAAAATATTTAACAAGCTTACAATTAATGTTTCATTTGTTCAAGCCTTAGAACAAATGCCAATCTATGTAAAGTTTATGAAGGATATTCTCAATAAGAAAATGAAGTTTGAAGATGATGAGACTGTTGCACTTAGTGAGAAGTGCAGTGCTATAATTCAGAATAAGCTTCCTGAAAAGCTTAAAGATCCTGGCAGCCTTACGATTCCATGTGTAATAGGAGACAGTTTATGGGAAAGATTTATGTGATTTAGGTGCAACCATTAACCTTATGCCATTATCAATATTCAAGAGATTTGAATTAGGAGAAATAACCCCTACTACTGTAACTCTACAATTAGCAGATCGTTCGATAACATACCCTAAAAGAGTTGTAGAAGATGTCCTAGTGAAAGTGGATCAATTTATCTTTCCTATTGATTTCATTATGCTAGATATGGTGGAAGATAAAGAGATACCTATCATTTTGGGGAAACCTTTCCTAGCCCTAGGAAGAATAATGATAGATGTGTAAAAATGGGAATTAACAACGCGCGTCATTGGTCAAACTGTTACTTTCAATATTTTAAGATGACTGAAATATCCTGCAAAAGGTAAAGATGATGAATGTTATAGGATGGATGTTATAAGATACCTAAGTGAATGCCATTTCAAAATAACTTATGAAGAAAAATCTAAAGAAAAAGATTTGGAACACGAATAAGAAGAGGAATTAGATCAATGTGAAGATCTTTTTAAGGAAGATTCAAACTATGTTCGAGAAAGTTTTAAAATTTGGACACGATAGAAAAAGATAAATCATTTTGTCCATCAATTGAAAAATCTCCAAAACTTGAGTTGAAGTTACTTCCCGAACATTTAAAATATGCCTTTTTAGGAGATTCCTCTACTTCACCAGTTATAATTTCCTCAAAATTAATGATGGAAGAAGAAGAAAGGTTGATGAAAATTTTGAAAAATTTTGAAGATAGCCTTTGGATGGACAATTCCTGATATTAAAGAAATCATTTCTTCAATTTGTGTGCATAGAATTCATATGGAAGAGAATTGCAAACCCAAAGCTAATCTTCAAAGGAGACTGAATCCTTTTGTGAAAGAAGTTGTTAAGAAATAAATTTTAAAGTGGTTAGATGTTGGAATTATCTACTATGTTTCAGATAGTGCTTGGGTTAGTCTAATTCACTGTGTTCCTAAGAAAGGAGGAGTAACTGTAATTGTGAATGAACATAATGAATTAATACCTACTAGNGTGAAAAATCTCCAAAACTTGAGTTGAAGTTACTTCCCAAACATTTAAAATATGCCTTTTTAGGAGATTCCTCTACTTCACCAGTTATAATTTCCTCAAAATTAATGATGGAAGAAGAAGAAATGTTGATGAAAATTTTGAAAAATTTAAGATAGCCTTTGGATGGACAATTCCTGATATTAAAGAAATCATTTCTTCAATTTGTGTGCATAGAATTCATATGGAAGAGAACTGCAAACCCAGGGCTGATCTTCAAAGGAGACTGAATCCTTTTGTGAAAGAAGTTGTTAAGAAATAAATTTTAAAGTGGTTAGATGTTGGAATTATCTACCATATTTCAGATAGTGCTTGGGTTAGTCTAATTCACTGCGTTCCTAAGAAAGGAGGAGTAACTGTAATTTTGAATGAACATAATGAATTAATACCTACTAGATAAGCTACAGGGTGGCGAATATGTATTGATTATAGAAAATTAAATATTTTCAATAGGAAAGATCATTTTCCATTATCCTTTCTAGTTCAAATGCTGGATAGACTAGCTGGGCATAAATACTTTTATTTTTTGAATGGATATACCGGTTATCACCAAATACAAATATCTCCTGAAAATCAAGGGAAAATAATTTTTACTAGTCATTATGGTACTTTTGCTTTTAGAAGGATGCCCTTTGGTTTATATAATAGCCCTGCTACATTTCAAAGATGTATGATGACAATTTTTTGTGATTTAATTGAAAAAGGAATTAAAGTATTTATGNTAAGTTATAGGGTGGCGAATATGTATTGATTATAGAAAATTAAATAAAAGATCATTTTCCATTATCCTTTCTAGTTCAAATGCTGGATAGACTAGCTGGGCATAAATACTTTTATTTTTTGAATGGATATACCAGTTATCACCAAATACAAATATCTCCTGAAAATCAAGGGAAAATAACTTTTATTAGTCATTATGGTACTTTTGCTTTTAGAAGGATGCCCTTTGGTTTATATAATACCCCTACTACATTTCAAAGATGTATGATGACAATTTTTTGTGATTTAATTGAAAAATGGATTAAAGTATTTATGGATGATTTTTCAGTGTTTTGAACTTCATTTGACTCATGTTTAAAAATTTATCTAAAGTTCTTAAGTGCTGTGAAGAAATAAATTTAGTCCTTAATTGAGAAAAATGTCAATTAATGGTAGTAGGAGGAATTGTATTAGGTTATCAAATATCAGAAAATGGTAAGGAAATAGATCCTGCTNTATGGACGATTTTTCAGTATTTTAAACTTCATTTGACTCATGTTTAAAAATTTATCTAAAGTTCTTAAGCGCTGTGAAGAAATAAATTTAGTCCTTAATTGAGAAAAATGCCAATTAATGGTAGTAGGAGGAATTGTATTAGGTTATCAAATATCAGAAAATGGTAAGGAAATAGATCCTGCTAAAATTCAAGTGATTGCTAATTTACCTTTTCCAACAAATGTAAGGGAAATTAGAAGTTTTATAGGACATGTTGGATTCTACAGGCGATTTATTAAAGAATTTTCAAAGATTGCTAAGCCTTTATGCCATTTACTGGAGAAAGATGCAATTTTCAATTTTGATGAGGAATGCCTAAGAGCTTTTAATTTATTAAAAGAAAAATTAATCACTGCACTAATTATAGTTTCACCAAATTGGGGAAAACCTTTTGAATTGATGTGTTATGCTAATGATTATGCTATAGTAGTTGTTTTAGGACAAAGATATGATAAAATTTTTAAAGTAATTTACTATGCTAGTAAAACTCTTAATTAAAANGATGCTAATGATTATGCTATAGTAGTTGTTTTAGGACAAATGTATGATAAAATTTTTAAAGTAATTTACTATGCTAGTAAAACTCTTAATTAAAATCAAATCAATTGTACAACAATTGAAAAAGAGTTAATAGCAACAGAAATTTAGATCATATTTAATTGGAACTCATTGTGTAGTGCATACAAATCATTATGCTTTTAAGTACTTAATGAAAAAGAAGGATGCTAAACCTAGACTTATAAGATGGATTTTTCTTTGCTACTAAGTACTTAATGAAAAAGAAGGATACTAAACCGAGACTTATAAGATGGATTCTTCTTTTACATTGATTTTTAAATAGTAGATCGAAAAGGGGCTGAAAGTCAAATTGCTGATCATTTGTCCAGGCTTGAGTTAGAAAAACCACTCGATTTTGAAAAAGAAATTAATGAGCATTTTCTAGATGAAAAATTGTTTACTATTACTGAGTGGCGTGTTTCGTGGCATGTCGACATTGTGAACTTTATTGTTAGCGATATTATACCCTATGGAATGACATACTAACAAAAGAGGAAATTTTTTTCTAAAGCTAAGACTTATTCTTAGGAAGACCCATTTATATATAAACAACGAAAGGATCTAATTATTTGAAGATGTGTACTATTAGAAGAAACTTATGAAATTATCCAAAAATGTCATAATTCTGGTTTTGGGGGACATTTTGGTTTTGATAAAACAATATACACAATTGTACAATCTGGATTCTATTAGCCTATACTTTTTAGAGATGTTAATGCTCATATCAAAACTTGTGATAGATGTCAACGAGTAGGCAATATTTTTAGAAGATATTAGATGCCCCTCAATTATATGCTAGAAGTTGAAATATTTGATGTTTGAGGATTAGATTTCATGTGACCATTTATACCATCTTTCAGAAATTTATATATTCTGTTAGTAGTTGACTATGTATACAAATGGATTGAAGTTATTGCTTTACCTCGATGTGATGCTCATAGTGTTGCAAAATTTTATAAAACAAATATATTTTATAGATTTGTGATGTCGAAAGTTATCATTACTTATGGGGGAAGTCATTTTAGAAATGCCATAATGGCGAAGTTATTAAAGAAATATCATATAAATCATAGGATTGCTCCTGCTTATCATTCTCAAATAAGTGGTTTGGTTGAATTATCCAATCGAGAAATTAAAAGAATTATAAAAAAATCTATAAATCCAACAAAAATGGATTGGTCAGTCAAACTTGACTATGCTTTATGGGCTTATAGGACTACATACAGAACTCCTATAAGAATGTCCCCATATAGGCTAATATTTGGGAAAACTTGTCACTTACCAGTTGAACTTGAGCATAAAGCGTATTGGGTGATTAAAGAGTTCAATTATAATTTGAAAGATGCTGGTGAGAAAATATTATTGCAATTATATGAGCTTGAAGAGATAATGAGTGAATCTTATGAGAGTGCCAAGATTTATAAAGAAAAAAATGAAGATGTGGCATGATCAAAGGATTCTTACTAGAAATTTTCAGCCAGGGCAACAAGTTTTGCTATATATTACAAGGTTAAAATTATTTCCATGCAAATTTAAGTTCAGGTGGATGGGCCCATTTGTTGTGATAAAAGTTTATCCTTATGGAGCTGTGGATATTAATGACAGGTAAACTTAAGTCCATGTGGATGGGCCCATTTGTTGTGATAAAAGTTTATCCTTATGGAGCTGTGGATATTAAAGATCCTAATTATAAGAAAATTTTTAAAGTTAATGGACGTAGAATGAGACCTTATTTTATAGGGGATCAGGATAAACTTAATGATGGAATGATGTTGGGTCAAACAGAAATAACACTGGTTACGTCGGGATGACGACGTAAAACCAAGCATTTTGTGGGAGGAAACCCATATTTATCAGTGTGTTTTTATTTTGATTATTTTTTTGTCTGTGATTAAGAAAATTGGGGTAGTGTTTTTGAAACTATTATGTGTTAGTAAAGATTTTAAGATATCATTTAGNGTGTGATTAAGAAAATTGGGGTAGTGTTTTTGAAACTATTATGTGTTAGTAAAGATTTTAAGATATCATTTAGTGACCAAGACATGTTAGAATGAAAATTTGGATGTTAAGTTGACTAGCGCAAAAATGTGCACTGGCGCTTAAGCGCGGAAGTTTAAAAACATGTGCAAAATTAATATTCTAGAAGGTTTAACAGCTAATTGTTTGTAAAAATGTGCCAAGGCAGTTTATAAAAATGTCTAAAAGTCTTTGGAAGGATTTAGGCCTATAAATAGAAGGGTTTTGTGAAAAAATTTTACCACAGATCATTTCTAGCCCTAAAAGTCTAAGAGAAAGTGAGATTTAGAGAAAATGTCTTCATGGAGATGGATTTGAAGTAGAAGGAATAAACAATGAGGAAGAGGTATATTAGTGAGACTGCACAAGAGAATTATAACTGTTTCTTAGCCATTAGTATTGAAGGAATATCAGAGAAGATCAACAAAATTGAGAATATTGTGGCTTTATTGGAGACCAAGGTACTTGAGTTGCATGCACATCAAAAGCATATTGGATGGAAATTGAAGATGCAAGTTAGCCGCACAAGTTATATAGAGAAAGTGGATAAGGCGATGTTCATAAAGCAGAAGTGGATTGAAGATAATAGTATCAGAGCTTGAAATCTCCGTCCATTTTATCAACTCTATATTCCTGGGGAGACTAATGAAAGGCAAGAATTTGTTTCTTCAAATGAAGAATGAAATTAAGTTTAGTGTTAGAATTTGTGTGTTAAAAGTTGTTGTTTTCAAGTGGATTAATGTTTAAGTCTTGTTTTTAGTATTTATGACTTCAAATATATGTTTAGTTGTGAAATGATTTTTGTGTATTTATATTTAAGAAAATTTTCTCATCAAAGACTTTTTGGAGTGAGAATTAATTTTTTAAAGGTATTTGTACTTTTTTGTGAATTAATATAAGTTTTTTTGTGTGAAAATTTGTGTTATTTTTAGGCTTGAATAGAAATAGTTATTATGGAGAATTTTGAGAGATAGAGAGGAGTTATAGGAAGTTGAAAAGAGTCATTTAAGTGCTATGAGACCATTTAGGGGTGGTTTACTTAGGCAAATAGTGCATTTTTCTTTAATTTGATAATTTTGAAAATTGTGCACTAGCGCATAAGCACCACATCTTGTGCTTAAGCATGAGCTAACCCGAGAGGCAGGAGCCTAAGCGCCACTTACCCGCGCTTAAGCGCCGTATCACGAAAATCGGTTCACAAACCGTTGAAAGTGAAATTTTTGCCCAAAAATCACCATTTTTATGCCTCTCGTCACCTTCAACCTCTCAAAATTGGGATTTTGGAAGGCTAGGGCACATCTAAAGTGAAGATTTCTTGGTGGAATCAAGTTAAATTTGCTATATCCAAGTTCATTGAGGTAAGAGCTTTACTTCTACAAAAAAAAGTATTCTTTCCACAATGTATTTTGAGCACATTTGTAGAAATTCAAAAATTAACTATTGATGGTGAAAACTGAGAAAACGATCTATGGAAATTACATGGGAAATGTTGTTTATACTTTGGAAGTTTAGTTTAGTAATTTAAACTTGATTTTTGAAGTTATTTTTGGAATGTATAAAATTTGTAGAATGACACCAAGATTGAAGAGGAGCAAAGGAAAGAGCCCTTTCGATTCGAGTAAGTTTGTTAGTTCGAAGGTTCAGGATCGGTACAGTGATGGATTGCAATCACAGAAACTGATTCAGGTGCTGTGTTTTAGGAATCCAGGTGGAGACATAAAGGATTTGATCATTTTTCGATAGTGGGAATGATTCTGATATTTCTCTGTTGTGGCTGGTATTTCTGTTGTTAGGGAGTTCTATGCAAACCTCCCTGAGGCTAAAGACAACAGAGTCATGGTTCAAGGAAAGTTGGTAACTTTTTCACCGGAGGTAATCAACTTATTTTATCATCTACCATCTGATACATTATGTTTTTATGCAAATTATAGTTTGAATGAAGTGGAGTTAGATGAGATTATTTCTTACTTAATTGTTTGAAGAGGACTTCGGAAGATCACTAATGAGAGGAGGGTCAACTTCCCAACTTCAAAGTTATGTGCACCTTTAAAGGCGTGACACTATTTTATTTCTGCTCATCTGCTACCAGGAAATCATCTCAGTGAAGTGACCAAAGAGAGAGCGACGTTAAATTATTGTATCCAAGAAAGAAAGCTCATCAACATAAGAGCTTTGATTTTTTCAGACTATCATCAGTTCTGCCATTACCGTTACTATTGTAGGTCTGAGATTTTTTTCCTTGATCTTTTGTTTGTGTGAGCAAGCTAGAGTTAAATATGATAGCTAGGAGGAAGTGTTGTTATCTCTAAAGCCCATCACTAAGGTGAATGTGAAGGCTTATTCTGGGCATTCTATTTTTGGCTGGAGAGGAGGAATTTTAGGAAGTTATGGAATATAGAAGTCTGTTGTTTCTACCTTTGTTGCTTCTACATTTAGACCATCTACCTCACGTGCTTCTACATATAAAGGTGAGTCTACTGAGACCTAAGATCAATTACTGTAGAGGATGATGGATCATATTAATTTTACCGCTAATAAAGTTCAAAATTTAGAGCATTTTGCAGATCATATTGATAGGTGTAATAGGAGAAAAATTGATTATAAAGAGAAATTTTACTCATCTTTGGAGATCCTCGTTAAGGGTAATCAAGGAGTGCAATTTCCTCTATATCCTAGAGACCCTGATTATGAGCCTGCAGAGGTTTGGGATAGCGGTGATTAAGAGAATGAGGAGTAGAACTGAGAGATTTATTTTATGATTGTAATATGATATGAACTATGTGGTATGGGCTTGCTAAATTTACAACTATGTGTTAATTTGAACTATGTGATGTGGTTTGGACTTTTATGTTTAGGTTAGAATTGTGATGTGATGAGTTTTCATGTTTTGGACTTGAGACACGTATGTTTGTGTACTTGTTTAGACATTGTGATGTGCGAGACTTTTATTTTTAATTGTATTGTGATGTTTGTGTTAGTTAGTAGNATTTGTATACCTATTTTTAAGATATTGCGCTTTAATGGAAGGTATTTTTGTGTTTTTCTTTTAGGTATAGGTAAAAAGGTAAAAAATTCTTAAAGGAGTGAAAAAGGATTAAATTTGGAGCAAATAGGTGAAAAATTTGCAAAAGTGTTTTGGTGCTTAAGCGCCAGATCCGGCACTTAAGCGCCGATTAAACAGAGAATGCCGCGCCTAAGCGCCAGAGGCGCCACTAGCAGTTACTGGATGAGTAAATTTCATTATTTGCAAATTTTGAAGAGGTTTTTGAGGCACCTATTGGCTTAATAGGTGGTTACAACCACCATGGATAAAAATTATTATGAAAGGATGCATCTCTTGAGGAAAAACATCGAATCAAGACACATTTTGAAGAGATACCAAGACACCTTTTTGAGAATTATGAAAGAAGGAAGATTGAGACTTCGAAAAGGGTCCTGAAAGTACTGTGAAAGTTTTGAAATTTCTAAAATGGGGGATTTAGTTGGAGAGATTTTCAGGCACCACATATTTATTCTTTTTATTTTAGTTTTATATTGAGAGTGTTGTAAAAGATAAGAGATTTAAAAGAACTTCAAGAGTTTGGTGGAGGACTTAAGATATGTTTTTATCTTTTATTTTAGACAACTTTTTGTTTTAATTGAGACTTGTTGTTGGTTTGACAATACTTTTTACTTTTAAACTAAAGTGTGATTTTATTTTCTCCATGGATTTTGGGTAATTTTCTTTATCTGTCTTTTTAAAATGATAAGTAATTAAGTGTTGGATGGAAGTTGTGGAGAGTATTAGTCTTTAATGTTGGAAGAAGTTGTGATGATTTAAATCCATGTACTTCATTTACTTCTTGATTTAGCCAATCCATATGTTAAAATTTATTGTGAGAACATTGTCGGCGTTATTTCAGGTTTGTTTGTGGGGTTTCCCGTAAGAAGCTGTGGGTCACCAGAATCAAAATCCCGTCGCCCGCTTCGGAAGGACGTGGAAGTATGAAATCAAACTGACCTCATATTTTTCATAGTTTAAAATGAAGGAGCACTGTACCTCAAACCCTGTATCTATCTTGATGGATAAACACAATACTTGAGGATGAGGCTCGATCAAATAAACTAAGGAAAGTATGACGTCCGTTTGGTCTGCGAAACCTTTTTATTTGCCGACAAGTTCCCCTATTTAATATAAAGGATTAAATAGGGTTTATATTAAGCTGAGTTCGAACA
>JXCR01129086.1:36320-51291 GCA_002079205.1 Phalaenopsis hybrid cultivar
TAGTTTATTTGATCAAGCCTCACCCTCAATTCTTGTGTTCATCCTTTGGGATAGATACAGGATTTGAGGTAAAGCGCTCTTTCATTTAAACTATGAAAATTATGGGGTCAGTTTGACTTCATCTTTTTCAAAATTAAAATTTTTTAAACGTCCTTCCGAAGCGGGCAACGGGATTTCAATTCCAATGATCGACAGCTTCTTACGGGCAAACCCCACACCAAAAATAGTGCCGACAGGTCTATAATTTCCCTCCAAGAGTAAATTTATGTATCTCGGTTGCGCCTTAATCGGTTGGGTTTGGATGTCCAAAAACCAAAACTATCCTAGATGATGTCAAATGGATATGATGTGATTCCTTAGTCGATTTGCTCCCTGAATCCTCACTCAACGTGAGTCATGGACTTGCCTTTGGGAGATGTGGGAGGAATTTTCACTCCCCTTTTTCTGATTTAGCATGTTTAGCGGGGCACAGGTTAAAAAATCACAAAAAAAACTCCTTCCCTTAATAATAGGAAGAGACAATGTTTCCCTAGCCCAAGTCGCACTTCAATTTATGGGATACATAAGGAGAGAAGATGGTCATGCTTTATGGAAAACATTTTCTCTATATCATTGATCTAACCTTCAAATGTTTATAGGGAGGCATGTTTGCACTCCTTTCTATTTGGTTTGTCTTGTTTTGTCTGCGTCTGGACTCCCAAAACTCAACTTCTTCCCAGTTCAACCCTGTAGTTGGGTTTAGAATCACCAAAAAAAAAAAAAAACCAAAACCCTCCCCAAATGAATGCTAGTGTTGGAGACGTATTTATGTCACTAACTACTTTTGAAAGATAGATTTACATTCCTTCCTTTTCTAGTTTAGCCTATTCAGCTGGTTCGACAACCTAACTCCAAAGTTTCTCTTCTTTTTTAAGAGAGAAATGAGTCACATCATTCCCTAGTGTAAGTCACATCTCATTTTAAGGAATGGATTGGAAGATGAGATGATTACATTATGAGAGACGTTCCCTCTGTTGAATAGGTCCAGTCTTTCAAATCTATTGGAGAAAAGTTTTGTGCTCCTACTGGCTATGAGTCATCTTAACCTTTAGTCAATAACAAGAAACAAGGATTTGTGATTTTTATAATCATAATTTTCTCTAGAAGTGGACGCCATCCAAAATTCGATGGTGTAGCTACTTAAAGAAAATTTTCTCTCTCCCCCTAGTTTAGCCAATTTTGGATGGGTCCAGATTACCAAAACTAAAGTTTATTCAAATGAATCTCTTCCATTAATTGGACTTGACTCTATTGATATGCAAGTCCTCTCATAGAATAAGATTCACATTCTTTTGCATTCTGGTTCAGCCAATGTTGGTTGAGTTCAGGTTATCATAGTTTAAAAGGGTCTTTTTCCCTTATATAAAGAGGAAATTGTTTGTGTTCCTAGCACTAGTTATGCATCAGTTTAGGGGATACATAAGGATGTAAAATGGTTTTGTGTTGTGATAAAAGTTCCCTCTACCACATAGATCTAGTCTTCTGAACCTATTGGTAGAAGGCTCATACTCCCTTTCCTTGCCTCGATTTAGCCAACTTTGTCAGGGTCCGAATTAACAAAATCCCAAGATATGTCCTAACAAGTTATGTACTTGCATTTTTTAGAGGTATGAGTAAGATTAATTACTCCTTCCTTCCCTTGTTTAGCCACTATTAGCTGGGTGCGGATTACCAATACTTAAAATTACCATCTATAGTGTGAATTTTATAGTCAGTTTGGCTTATTTAGGTTTGTTTTGGATTTATAAAACCCATTATTATTTCCTTAGTGAGCCCCCAAGTCTTAGAACCCAAAGCAATGCTCTTACATTTTGGCATTGGGGCTTACCTTTTCTATGTCTACCACTCTGATTGATGTTTGGATTAAATACTCATCTAACGTTTAGAAGGGAACTCCTTTTCTAATGATGCTACATCCTTTTATAGCAAGTGTTGGCCATTTATGTCCTTTTAGCTATGTGATTTTGTGCATTTTTTTAGGTCATTTTGTCGACCAATAAATGTGAGCTTGATTCCTATCATTTTTTTTATCACATTGCAGTAGGACTTGTTTCACTTCTATCAATTTGATGGATATTTTGTTTAAATACTCATATGATCACTTTGTAGAAATCTTCTTTTCGGAGTACACTACCTCTTTTTATAGCAAGTAATGGTTGTTGATGTCTGCATAACTATTTCTTGACACTTCTTTTCCCTAAGGACATTATGTTGATTGATAGATGCAATCTTAATACCTGTCAGGATTTGATCATTTGGCAGTAGGACTTACCTTTTCTAATTCTGCCAATATGATTCATGTATAGTTCAAATATCTGATCATTTAGTAGTAATTTGTTTTTCAAAGGATGCTACCCCTTTTATAACAAGTTTTTGTTGTTGATGTTCACTTAGTTATATTATGACACAAAGTTTTCTAAAAGATGTTATTTTGACCAATATATGAAAGCATGATGCCTATAAGTTTCAAACATTCTAACATTATGAATTATTTTAAGTCAATCATTTAGACCAATTTTGGGTTTGATACGTGTTCAACTACTTAGTAGCATTCCACTTTAAGGATGATATCACCTTCATGTGCCAAGCATTTGATATTAGTACCCACATAGCTATAGTGGTGGTTCATCTTTTTATAAATACATCACATCAATTGATTGGTTGATGTCAGCATCAACAACACTTCTTCTTACATTAGCTTACTCCAATCTAGCTTTGTGAGTTAGAGCTCACTACACTTTTTCTTATTAACTTTCATAATTGAGTTTGGGAGTTAATACATGACACCATTTTTTTTATTGGTTTTCCTAATCAATTCTAAGAGTTATAGTTTGAAAAAAATTTCAATTTTTTTTTCTTTTTCAAATTTAGGAGTTATAACCCTTAAAATAAGAGAGAAGTGGAGAATTACCAGAAAGGAGGCTGGTCGGAGGAGGAAGAGGCTCACTGAATGACTTATTCTTTTTTCCTTCTTCTTCCCCAATTCCTCTGTTTGAGTAGTCTGAGGTATTCAAGTGCTCAAAGAGCGGACTGCCACATAATTATATGTGAGTAAGGTCGTCTGTGGTCGTCGATTGGGTGGTGAGTCGATGACTATGTTCATTCTGTTTGTTAGAGGTGCAATGGATCTCTGCCTGCAAAATGTTGTGATGATTCGTCATCACATTCATGGATGAAGGGCTCGGATTGCTGGTGGGGCATGGGAAGTGATCACACAAAGATTACCTGGGTGTGGTCACACCTAGAAGTAGGCATGAACACACCAAGATACTTATGGGTGTGGTTTTGCCTAAATTTGGCGTGAACATGTTGAGTTACTTCTAGGTCTAGTCACACCTAGGCTTAGAGGAAAAAATAATTGCAGGGTACATGGAGCATTATTCACCAATGAAAGAATGAAGTGAAGAGTTTCACGTAAAAATTGTATCATATGATTATAAATTTATTTGCACGGTCTCTATATGTGATAATAAACATCATGCAACTTTCATAATGAAGCCTCATCCCTTAAAAAAATTTGGAGAAAAAATGATAATTTCGGGGTGTATGTTGGCTTAGGATGATTTTTAGGTCAATTTTAAGGTTTGGCTGAAATTGGTTATATTTGGTTCTATTTTTATTTGTTTGGTTTCAATTTTGTTTAGTTAGATTTTAAATTAGGATTTACTAATGTTTAGCTCAAGTTTCAGCTCAAGTAATTTTCAGCTAGGTGTAAGCCAAAAAAAGGGTTAAGCAAAAAAGTGAGGTCAACTAGGGGCACTGACAATGTCTCCATTATAGATGCCGACATAGGAGGAATACTTGGTTGCAACTGCTAAGCCCTCAGCTGTCTATTCCTGGTCCTCCTAGCATTCCTTCTCAATCTAAGAGCAAGAATAACACCAAAAGCATCTAGAATGACAGCACTGGGTTGACAATAGTCGTTTAGACAAACCTTCGGTGACTTCATACTCCACTGGAATAATAAAATGGGCAACACCACTCGAGGTTGCCTTGACAAGGCCAGATAATTAGGAGAAGACATATGGTGCTCCTTAAATTTGGCTAAAGGCACTGTGATAGCTCGCCATCAGATGCATGCCTCTTCGTCAAAAAAAGAGTGACATCAAAATGTGTTGTCACGATAGGAGTATCCACATGTGCACAAATACTCTTTCTCTAGAGAGAATACATGGCTAAAACCTCGGCGGGAGTAGGATTCCCAAAAAAATTTGAGGGAGCTGACTCACATGAATAAAAGTGATTGTGCCCTCATCTATATGGAAAATAGACAAAAAAAGAGTAGTGATATCTAACTCAGCGAGCTTGATCCTAATTAACCTCTGGGCAAACATCCTATCAAACAAGAGAGACTAAAATAAAAAGAAATTTTTCATGGATATAAAATACAAAACAAGTATCACAACATTAGGTAGTGCACAGTGCACTAGTATATCATAAGCACTATATCATTAGACAAACATAAAGCGTATCATCTGGAATACTAAAAAAAGCAAATACAACAACATCAAGAATGTTCAATAACATATCATCTGAAATGTTGAGGGTACAAAAGGATGAAAATGGTATTGGCTAGCTAACGGTAGCAACCAATAAGCCATGGAAGAAAGAAAAGTCTCAAATCTAGTTAAGATATAAAAATCAAATCAGTTAAAAAAGAAACACTAATAATTAGAATCAAATGAAAACATAACTTCTGATATGGAGAGGTAATCTCAATTCCTAGTAGGGTCACAAGATTTTATTCGTGTATCGTTTTATATATGAACAAAAGGCCTCTTCACATTTACCTTTTCAAATCTCCTTTTCACATAGCCCATGCTCAAAAGAACATAGCGAGGAAAGGTAAGATCGAACTAAGCAAAAAAAAATAAATAAATAAATAAATAAAAATAAAACCAAAAAATAAAAAAGAACAAATATATTAAGATATCTTTACATGAATGTCGGCACTATTTTTGGTGTGGGGTTTGCCCGTAAGAAGCTGTCGGTCATCGGAATTGAAATCCCGTNAAAAATTTATTTATTTACAGTCACTGCAAGCAATTCATAGAAAATATTCACAAAATTAAGTATAAAAAATGAATTTCTACACTTAGTCAAAATAACCCAACCATGAGCAGAGAAGTCAGAGAAATATTTTGCAAAAAATTACAAGAAGAAAAAATACTCAAATATATTTATTGCTAGAAAAAAGAGACTATATAAGAGGGATGGAGTAAGCTTGAAGCAATGTGTAATGGAATTCAGATGTAAAGAAAAGTATTAATACAAATAAAAAAGTGAATTATTATCAGCAAAGAATATTCCTAGAATTATTTCAACAAAAGCAGATTCCCACTTACTCAGTCATCCTGGAATTACTCCTAAAGCAGANATGTGCATCCGAAGCGGGCAACGGGATTTCAATTCCGATGACCGACAGCTTCTTACGGGTAAACCCCACACCAAAAATAGTGCTGACATACGACTATGTCTGCCATATATTTCTCTATCTAATGAGCCTATGACAAAATTTTTTGTCATAACCACCATAACCATCTTGCAACCAACTGAACACTTCAACTTGACATATCTTGATCTGGACNGTATAGGTGTAGGTACAAGAAATTGAAGTTTGGTGGAGTGTGGAGGAGTATTGGGTTCTGTCCTGGTTTCAGACAGGGTTTAACGCTCAAAATTGAGCTTTAGAAATGGGAATGGGTGAGGGAAAATGGTTGGAATGCACTAAGGGGATCTTAGGGAAGCTCTGTGGAAGAGACCTCTCTAAGAAAATTTCAGCACACCTCCCTTGGCCGTGGGAGGTGTGTTTTAATAGAAATGGCCATGGGGCGGCTCTCAGGGCATAAGTTTGGGTGCATTGTGGTCCTTAGGTGGAGGGCAGTGGAGCTCTTCAAATTAATTTTGATGAGTTGGCCTCTAGGTTTGATTTGGGTGAAGTGACATGGGGGTGGCTCTCAGTTTTGGGCTTCTCAAACCACTAGGCTAGCCGGCCGGCCAAGAGGTGGTGGCTAGGAGCTCAGGGAACCCAGAGGAATCCATCACAACAATTTAATGCAAATGTGCTTGGATTTGACAAAGATATCTTAAGCATGTACATTTTTGGAAATAAGATCCCTTAATTTGAGGGAACTTTGGTCCATGGCTTGATTTAGGTGATTTCATTGTGTTTGGACTAGTCACTAAGTCCAACTAATGGCTTTGGTGGAGTTAATTTTGTGGCCTTAGGGTGGTTAGGTCATATTTAGTGCATGAGTCCAAGTGGGTGCAAATGACCAAAACTTGGGTTTAGGTTAGGCTAGCCATGTAAATTGGGCCAATTTATTGGTCAAAATTGTGTATATGATCATAAGGAACAACTTTGGTGAAGGATGGAAGTGGTTTTGAGTCTAATTGGGGGGTCAATTTGAAGTAATTTTGAACTTTATTCAATTTGGTCATGTTGGGCTAAGCTTGGGTCTAGCTTGGGTTAGCTTTGGGCTAAGTCCAAATTGAATGTTGTAAATTGTCAATAGGGTCTTCATGAAGAGTTTTCAATAAGAATTGCATGCCAATTTGGTGCTTAAGACAATCAATTGGGTGAAATTTGGGGACTTAGCTAGTTTGGGGCTACATTTGGGAATTTTGGATTTAGGCCAAAATCAAATGGATTTGAGGCTTCACCAAGCTCAATTTATGGTTTCGTTTGATGTATAAGAATGTTATCATGATTTTTCAACATCAATTGGGGCCAATTGACTAGGCCATGGGTTCAATTTGGTGAGATTAAATCATATGGTCAAAATTGGGGTTTTGACCCAAATCAAAATTGGGCTAAAATCATGGACCAATTGATCTTGGATTTGGTTTATTTTGGTCATATAAAAAGTGAATTTGAGTTTAGGATTTGAATTGTGGTCAATTGAGACCCAATTGATGGACATTTCAGTTCAATTTGGGGAATTTTGGGTCTTTAAAGGGTAATTTGGGGGTTTTGGTTAAAGATGATTAAATTGGCAACATTGGGTCATGTGTTAGCTGAGATAAATGAAATTAGGAATATTTAGGATTTATTGGGATTTTCTGAGAATTTTTGGAATTTTGGGTTCAAGAGGGGTATTTTGGTAATTTGGGGGTGTTTTAGGGGTATTAGGGGTAAAAGGCCAAGTTTTGAGCCCAAGAGGGGTATTTTGGTAATTTGGGGGTGTTTTAGGGGTAAAAGGCCAAGATTTATGGAGGGGTATTTTGGTAATTTGGGGGTGTTTTAGGGGTAAAAGGCCAAGATGGGTATTTTTAAGAGGGGTATTTTGGTAATTAGGGGGTGTTTTAGGGGTAAAAGGCCAACAGATTTTAGGTATCAAGCATCACCAAGAAGCCATGGACCAATGAGAACCCCATTTTGGGTCCTCTACATAGTGGTCTTAGTCAAACCATAACCCTAGGGCTAGTAGGTTTAGGGGACCATCTACATAAGCATCCCAAATGATCAAGCGATCTAGGCTAGAAATTTGAGTTCAGGGTTGTGATTGATTGTGAGTGTAGATGAGTGTAGCCAATTCCTTAGCTCCAGACCAACACCCAAGGTTAACCCTAAGGTCCAGCAATCCTAAGGGTGACTCATCCTGAGTTTCCCCCACAGTGACCCCACCTATTAAGTATTCAGAGGTTGAGACCAACATGTGGAACTTCAAGTTGAGTAGAGAAGAGTTTGGAATTTGTAATGGTGAGGGTTCCATGTCTAGTTCTCTAAGAATAGTCAATAGGAAAATCATATGGCTATACCTTAGGCTACTAAAGAGGAAAAACTAAACCTCAACAAAAAATGAGGTCAACAAATGGATTCCCAATAGGTGTGGTGTGTTGGGCAAGCACACCGCGATTATTGGCGTTGACCGACGAGATCAACAAAAACCAATACAAACTCCTATGTCAACAGACCCGGAATTATGTGTAGAGTTGTGTGTGTGATTTGTTTCTGTCGGGGAATTAGCTGGTGATCGTCTGGTTGAAATCAAGGAGTAGAGACTCTCCCTAGGGATCGAAGAGTGATTTTTGAGTTATGAAATTTCAGGTACTTATAAAGGATGGGAATCAGTATGCAAGTGCTGACCCCGAGGTGGGAATTGAAAGTTGGGTATCAATCTCGAAAGAGAGAGAGAGAGAGAGAGTCGGAGTGTAAGGACCGACCTCGAATGTAATGAATAAAAAATGTAAGACTGATTCAAAAATGAGAATTAAAATGTAGGTCAATTCTCAAAATAAAATGTCAGAATATAAGGACTGACCTCAAACGTAAAGAGCTAGAAATGTAGGACTGATTTGACAATGATAATTGAATTGTAGGTCAATTCTCAAAAGAAAGTGTTGGAATGTAAAGACCGACCTCAAACGTAAAGAATTAAAATTGTAGGACTGATTCGACAATGAGAATTGAAATGTAGGTCAATTCTCAAAAGAAAGTGTCGGAATGTAAGGACCGACCTCAGGAGAATTGAAATGTAGGTCAATTCTCAAAAGAAAGCGTCGGAATGTAAGGACCGACCTCGAATGCAATGAATCAGAAATGTAGGACTGATTCGGAAATGAGAATTGAAATGTAGGTCAATTCATAAAGAATCAGAAATGCAGGACTGATTCGACAATGAGAATTGAAATTTAGGTCAATTCTCAAAAGAAAGTGTCGGAATGTAAGGACCAACCTCAAACGTAAAGAATAAAAAATGTAGGACTAAATTGACAATGAGAATTAAAATGTAGGTATCAATTCAAAGATGTGAGAATTGAAATGTAAGTATCAATTCAAACATGTGAGAATTGAAATGTAAGTATCAATTCAAGGATGTGAGAATTGAAATGTAAGTATCAATTCAAAGATCTTAGAATTGAAATGTAAGTATCAATTCGAAGATACGAGAGAATTTAAATGTAAGTATCAATTCAAAGATATGAGAATTAAAATGTAAGTATCAATTCAAAGATATGAGAGAATTGAAATGTAAGTATCAATTCAAAGATATTCAAACTAAAATGTATGTATCAATTCGAAGATATGAGAATTGAAATGTAAGTATCAATTTTGGGAGAGAGTTAAAATTTAGGTATCAACCTCAAAATGTGAGAATCAGGATTTAGGTAGTGATTTGAAGATGTGATTTGGAACTTACAAAGAGCTTGTGGTGTTGAATTTGCAGTAGTGTGTCATATGAGAAGATTAATTTTGAAGAAGATTTGGAGAGCTTTATGGAGTTATGTGCAGGATGTGAAATTCTACGAGGATGTGCAAGGAGTTAGTGTAGATAATGATGGTTGTGCTGCGCGCACAAGGAGTAGGAAATTCCAAAAACGGAAGTATCCACTCAACAGGTTTGTTTTATTTTCTTGTTGTTTTCATCACAATTGAATTTTTTTTTTTAAAAAGCATTTTTAAAGTTTTAATTTTAATGGGTTCATTTCTAAAAGAAATTTGTTTTGTTATTTATTCATTTATGAGTATCTTTTATTTGTGTTTCATTTATTATTGAAGATTTGTTATTTCGTTCTTTGTTCATTTGATCTCTGAACCATCACATGGTTCGCGACTTTCATCCATCACACAAAAGGCAATTGACAGGGAGGCACAATTTGAGAGAAATTTCCATTAATCTGCTTCAATAAAGGTGCGACAGATCAAACATGGGCTAATGTCTCAAAAAGAGTACATCGTGTAATACAGGCTGAAATACATTGAGAGTCGTTTCAAGATATGAGTACATCATAAACTGATTACATCAAATACATGTCATGCTAGTAAAAGTAAGCAAGTGAAACCTCTTCGCTTGGTATATTGAGCTCCTGATCAAGCAGACCTTCTGAGCCATGCCCCAGGATAAGAGTTCCCTTTACATGAATTCAAAGGTACAAACTTCTCATAGCTCAGAAGGAAACAGCTCCTCCAACTTTGGGTCTTGCTAGAATCCATATGGTACCTTACTGTCATCCATTTTGCGGAAGGCCACAGACACCCTACGGTGTCATACTCCTGGGATGTAAAGCTTGGCAACGTCTGAACCGTTTCCCTTGAGAACAAGCATTGAACCAACTGGAAGAGGAATCTCCACAGTTCCTCTAAATTCACCAGGGCCGATCACATCGATTTATTTTCCAAACAAAATATTGCTCTTACTCATGAACGAGACTGTGCATAAAAGCCTTACAAAGTCATGATGGTTAATGTGTGGGGGAATATAGTCACCTTCTTCATAAATGTTGATAATGCAACTGTTAGGAATGCAAGTGGTGGGTAGGATATTCCACTTAACCATTATCTTTATCATCCACTTTATCATCGGTGGTAACAGTTCCACTTGGTCGTATCTGAGGATCCCAGGCAGATTCCCATGTCTGTCGTTCGTAAAATTATAGCAACAGCCGCACTGGATGGTGATTCTTCCCTTTCCCCACATCCATATCTTCGGCTCAGAATACGTTCTGTCCATGAGAAGGCCCGCTTGACCGAAGATGCAGTCCAAAATTCTTCTTTGATCAGTTTTAGAGAAAACCCTGGTATATAGCTCCAGGCCCTCCAATATGTTGATAAACATTCCCTGAACTTCTTCATAGAACTTGAATTCCCTTTTATTTACTTTGCTTATTTTGTAGTATTCTACCATACCGGGAGTTGGCAGCATCCTGGGGCGTTCCTTCCTCCGTGCCTCGGCGGGAATCCAAACTGGCGCTGGCTGATCTGAAATATGAGATTCAGCCTCAAGTGGGATATATGATCCTGGGCTCCATGGTGCGCGCTGATCCATCCCCAGTGGGACATATGGTTCATTTGCCACAAAACTTGGAGCTTGAGACTCGTTGGCACTTGCAATGTACTCTTCTAATGTACTGAAGCATTGTAGATGTAGGACGTTGCAGTCCGGGCATTCTACAAATTCGCCCGTGACTGATGTCACGGCCGATACTTCGAAGTTGCATGTTGGGCAACCTCTGCATAGGATATCTAGGACCGGGGGCACATTTGATCCAGTCACAAATTCTGACTCTTCATCTGTAGTGGGCAGGCTGGCAGAAGTCTTTCTCAGATCTGGATCATAAATATGTCCCCCAGGAATGGGGGTAAGAAAACCACTCACGTCTCTTTGGCGCTTGCGCTCCTATCGCAGAAAGGCTCTCTATTTCTTTCGGCTTGCATTTCTGCGTTGCGTCCTGCGGAGTGGAGTATCTGGTACTTGTTCACTATGGGCGGCTATTAAGCCCCTTGCTGGAGTAGCTATCATGGAGGGCAGTCGGCTTGGCCCCTCCATTGGATCTTGTTCTGCCATTACGCTTTTGCCTTTACGTGACACATTGTCTTGAGTGGTCACTCTCAACAGTGAAGGCAGTCCCTTCTTTTCTTCATTGCTGACTACATCCATGAGAGGACCGTCGTAGTCCATATCAATCTGATTGAAATCCATGTTTAAATCTATGACACCTCCTTGTGGTGCCATCTCTTCATTCAGTGCAAGGTTCCAACCTTCCTGGAAGGCAAAGATCAGCCTCTGTCCTGACATTTTTTCTACAGACAACAGAAAAAAATGTCAGTGGGCTGAAGTTTGGCATGAACAAGAACAAAACAGAGTATCCATTAAAGTAAATTTTAGTTTGTTTTGTAAAAATTTTCACTCATTTTATGTGTGAGTTTTGTTTTAATTTAATGGAATTTTTAAATCCAAAAGTAGAAAAGAGAACGTGTGAAGCTCAAAAATTTCTGAAAATTTTCATTATATATGAGGTTAATTACAAAATTTGGACCCGGTCATAGACATATGGTCATATAGATAACCCTAAAAACAATCAAAGTTTCAAAGTTTCAAAGTTTCAAAGTAAGCAGAGGCAAGTGGAGGCAGGCGACATCAGGCTGCATAATAGGTTTTCAGGTATCGTCCATTTATTGGTAACATGGGTCTTTCACCCAAGAAGTTCACTAACTGGTAGGCTCTTCTTGTATAGACCTTTTCAATGACAAATGGTCCATCTCAAGTTGGCTCGAATTTTCCACCTATTTTCCGGCGAGCAAGGATAGGTCTCTTGAGCAAGAGTACGAGGTCACCAATTTTGAATGTCCTTGGGCGGACCAATTTGTCATGGGCTTNTATATGACCACATAGATAACCCTAAAACAATCAAGGTAAAATTTTAAAGCAAGTAGAGACAAGCGGAGGCGGGCGACATCAGGCTGCGTAATAGGTTTTCAGGTATCGTCCATTTATCAGTAACATGGGTCTTTCACCTGAAAGTCCACTAACTGGTAGGTTCCTCCTGTATAGACCTTCTCAATGACAAATGGTCCCTCCCAAGTTGGCTCAAATTTATCACCAATTTTCTGGAGAGCAAGAATAGGTCTTTTGAACACAAGAACGAGGTCACCAATTTTGAATGTACTTGGGCGGACCAATTTGTCATGGGCATGTACCATCTTTGCCTAGTACTGCTCCAAATGTTGCTATGCTTCCAATCGTTTTCCCTCAAGACTTTTCGGTTCTTCAAGTATGATTTTTACGCTTTCTTCTGTTGTGAGTTGATTGGAAACAACGACTCTGAGAGATGGTGTCTGGATTTCTAGCGGTAGCATGACATCGGTCCCGTACACAAGCATATAAGGTGTACACTGAGTGGGAGTCCTGAAAGTCGTCCGGTATACGAGCATATAAGGTGTACACTGAGTGGGAGTCCTGAAAGTCGTCTGGTAGGCCCACAAGGCTTCTAACATTTTGTTGTGCCAATCCATTTTATTTTCATCCAGTGTTTTCTTCAAAATCTGTACCACTTTTTTGTTGAAAGCTTCAGCCAGACCATTTGCTCTGGGATAGTAAATTGTAGAGTATCTCTATTCAATCCCATGTCTTCTGACAAAATTGTTGATCTTTGTGCTTTTGAAAGATGTCCCATTGTCAGAGATTATCCTTCGCGGTACTCCAAAATAGTAGACGATTTGGCTTTTGAAAAATTGTAGGACGTGCTGTGCCGTAACCTCACTTAACGGTATTGCCTGTGCCCATTTGGAGAAGTAATCTGTAGCGACAAGTATGAATATGTGCCCTTTAGAAGATGGAGGGTCTATCGGACCTATTATGTATGTGCCCCAACACTCAAACGGCCACGACACAACAGTTGGGTGTAGCACTTTCGGAGGCTGGTGTAAGACCACCCCATGCACCTGGCATTGGTGACATCTTCTGGCAGTATCTTGGCCAATAATATTTGAGTCATTTAATCTTCATTTTCATTTTTGGTCCCGACTAGTGAGCGCCACACAATCCGGCATGTACTTCTTTGACAATATTCTTTGCCTCGGCTCTGCTCAAACACCGTCCACATTTGGTCGAACAATCTTCTGTAGAGAACATTTTCCACCAGGGCGTAAGACATGGCCTTTCTTGTGATGTGGTGCGCCTCAAACTTGTCCTCCAACATCTTTCCAGTATGCAAATATTCTATTAATGGCTTGCGCCAATCTTTGTTGATGTTTGCAACTGCATTTATTTTTTCTTCTTTTCCAAGTTTGTGTAGAGTTTCGAAGTAACTTCGAGACAAGACTTGTCTTCCTTGCACCATGAATTCGATGGAATCCTCCAGGGGACACGCCATTTCCTTAGCGAGTTTTGCTAAAGCATCGGCATGAGTATTATCTTCCCGAGGAATCCGGTAGAAAGTCACATCAGGAATCTGCTCCAGGAGCTTCATCGCGTACATATGGTATTCTTCTAATCTTGGTTTCAGAATTTTGTATTGTCCGGCGACTTGCTGGATGACAAGTTGAGAGTCAGTTAAGCTTGGTTTTAGAATTTTGTATTGTCCGGCGACTTGCTGGATGACAAGTTGAGAGTCACCATATGTTGAAAGCACCAACTTCAATCCGGTGAGTAAAGCTTCATGTTCTGCTTCATTGTCGATACATGGCTCCGTCAGGTGGTAAAAAAACCTCAACATACCCTTATCTGGTGTAATAAAGATCAAACAGATTCCAATCTTCCCTGGTATAACTGTATATAATCCCTTGTCTTTCCTGGTTGACGAAGCACCATCGAAGTACATTTCCCAGCGTTGCGCACTAGAAAATTCCATCTGTAATATCTGCTCGTCTGGTAACTCGTCATTGAGAGAGGACCCAGCTTGCAGTGGGTGTGCAACGAGAAAATCTGCTAAAATTTGTCCCTTGATAGAACAGATGGGCACAAAAGTTATATCAAATTGCAATAAGATCATTGACCATCTCGCTAAGCGTCCGGATAGTGTTGGTCGNCAACTATTAAGCCCCTTGCTGGAGTATCTATCATGGAGGGCAGTCGGCTGGGCCCCTTTATCGGATCTTGTTCTGCTATCACGTTTTTACCTTTATGTGACACATCATCTTGAGTGGTCACTCTCAACAATGAAGGTAGTCCCTTCTTTTCTTTATTGCTGACTACGCCCATTAGAGGACCGTCGTAGTCCATATCAATCTGGTTGAAATCTATGTCGAAATCTATGACACCTTCTTGTGGCGCCATCTCTTCATTCAGTGCAAAGTTCTAGCCGTCCTGGAAGGCAAAGATCAGCCTATGTCCTGACATTTTTCTGCAGACGACAGAAAGAAACATCAGTGGGCCAAAGTTTGGCTTGAACAAGAACAAAATAGAGTACTTATTAAAGTAAATTTTAGTTTATTTTGATGAAAAGAATTACTCATTCTATGTGTGAGTTTTGTTTTAATTTAATGGAATTTTTAAATCCAAAAGTAGAAAAGAGAACGTGTGAAGTTAAAAAATTTTCTGAAAATTTTCATTATATATGAGATTAATTACAAAATTTGGACCCGGTCATAGATATATGACCACATAGATAACCCTAAAACAATCAAGGTAAAATTTTAAAGCAAGTAGAGACAAGCGGAGGCGGGCGACATCAGGCTGCGTAATAGGTTTTCAGGTATCGTCCATTTATC
>JXCR01129088.1:0-20075 GCA_002079205.1 Phalaenopsis hybrid cultivar
ATTAGATTCAAATGATGTTTTAATATAAATAATAATTTTTAAATCTTGCTCAAACCCTTGTTATCTTATGACTACATGATTATGGTTGTTAAAAGGACTCTTTGTTCATGAACAACTCGTGTTCGACTCGTTAAACAAAAGAGTCAAACACGAACACACTTTTTGAGCTTGAAATATAAACGAGCCGAACACAAGCTAAACATGACTCGCTCTTGTTCGGCTCGTTTACACGCCTAGTGGGAGCTCTAGAGTGGGAGCCAGTCTCCTTCTAGCCTAGCCACTGATTCAGAAACTAAACTTGAGATCAGCCAATGATTTTCTATAACACTATATCAAGGTAGAGAATTAAAACTGCTCCTATTTGACACAATACATATTAAAACAATTTTACTCATCTCATTTTATCAAAATCTCATTGTAGTGGGAAAGATTTTTTTTTCACATAAGAAATCTTAATCACATAAACATAAATATAGTTTAATATTTTAGTAATTTAGTAGTTACTGTTAAAACTTTGCATTTCAATTTTGATATTAGTTAAATAATTTAGTTCCGATAATATCTCAACATTCGAAATTAGTGACAATAATTTCGTTTTGACTTTCTGCGAATTTTCTAGTAAATTTATCATTTCAAATTTAAACATTCCCCGTTGGATCGATATTTGGGGCTTAAACGGAAAGTCCATTATTACTTGATAACAATACGTATATTTGTGTAGAATCTCAATGTTAATTGTTTAAATATCTAATTCATAAAATATTGCATCAAGCTTTTGGCGTCGCTGCATAGCGGAGTCAATTATATAATTTTCACACAACTATATCAAATTTGGGATTAAGTTTTTTGCGCTATTGTCGGGGAAGGTAACAGTAAATTAAATAGATTTGGTAAAATTTAAAGATAATTATATATAACAAAATAAAAAAATTCCAAAAAGAAAATATATTTTTATTTAAGAGTTACTTTTAAGAAAATTTTCTTTGCTTAATTATATTTGTTTATGCGAAATATTGGATCTGAATATTTAGTACTTTGCTATTCAGAATTAGAGCGCACTATTAGAAAAATTTGAAAACAACAAAAAGAAATTAAAAACTTAAACGAAATGGCAAATAACTTAAATAATCAAATAAACAAAAATTGAAAGAGATCTTTAAATGATTATGTTAATCCGACAACAAATGAACTTCACTTGACTGTTCAAAATCTTGATGTTACTGCTAATTCATTTGAGCTTAAACTTTCTATTATCCAAATGGTACAAAATAATCAGTTTGGAGGAACACCTACTGAAGATCCAAACTTACATCTTGCTAATTTTCTAGAAATTTGTGCTACTTTTAAATATTACGCAGTGTCTAATGATGCTGTTAGACTTAGACTTTTTTCTTTTTCATTACGGGATAAAGCCAAGGCTTGGTTAAATTCATTAGCACCTGCATCTATGAGAACTTGGGGAGAACTATCACAAAAATTCTTAGCTAAATATTTTCCACCCTCGAAAACTGCTAGTTTGAGGAGAATCGATATATGAAGCTTGGGAATGATTTAAAGATCTTAGAAAATGTCCACACCATGCTCTACCAGATTGGTTAATAATTCAAACATTTTATAATGGATTAGCTAAGATCTATTATAAGATTGCTGCTTGGGTGGATCACTAATGTCAAAACCTTTTGATGAAACATATTTTTTAATTGAAGATATGACTACTGACAATCTTCAATGGCCATCTGAAAGGGTAAATCCTAAGAGAGTAGCTAGTATTCTTGATTCTGATGCAATGTCTATTTTAGCATCTCAAATTATTGCTATTTCAAAAAAGATTGATCAAATACCTCCAATATCAGAGGAAAATTCACTAGGACAGATCATTGATACTCAATCATCTTATGAATTTTTAAATGTTATAACTAATTGAAATAACAATCCCTATTCTAACTTTTTATAATCCTGGATGGAAAAATCACCCTAATTTTAGTTGGAATAATTATAACAATTCGGTGAATCCATCCGAAAATTTGAACAATCAAGAAAATCCTAGTTATCGACCTTATTATCCTCATAGACTTAACTCTAATCCTAATACACAAGTTAAGGAAAAGAAGTTGACGATGGAAGAAGTAATGTTAAATATGGGAAATCAAATACATAATCAAGAGGCTGCTATTAGAAAATTTGAAAATCAATTAGGACATATTGCTACTACACTCAGTAACAGACCTTCTGGAATTCTTCCGAGTACGGTAGAAGTTAATCAAAAAGATCAAAATAAGGAGCAAATTAAAGCTATTCATTTACTAAGTGGAAAAGAAGTTGAAATAAAGATCCAAAGAGAAACTGAAGTTGATGAAGAGTAGGAAGCAATGGAAAGTGACCAAAATGAAAATGAACGAACACAAGGTCCTTTAGAAAAACTATTACCTTTGTTTCTTCAAAGACTGAAGCAGAATAACAAAGATAAAAAATTTACAAAATTTTTTGAAATTCTGAAGATGTTAACGATAAACATTTCTTTTTTAGAAGCTTTGGAACAAATGTCAAGTTATGTGAAATTTATGAAGAATATACTAAACAAGAAAAGGAATTTTACAGATCATGAGACCGTTGCACTCAGTGAAGAGTGTAGTGTTATTATTCAAAAAAAGCTTCCTAAAAATTTAAAGGATCCTGGAAGTTTTACTATACTTTGTGTATTGGTGAAAAGTTTTTTTGGAAAAGCTTTATGTGATTTATGAGCAAGTATCAATCTTATGCCTTTATTGATCTTTAAATGTTTAGATTTGGGAGAGATTTCCCCTACTATTGTAGCTCTTCAGTTTGCTGATCGATCAATAACTTATCCAAAAGGAGTTATAAAAGATGTATTAGTAAAACTGGATAAATTTATTTTCCCCATGGACTTTATAGTTTGGATATGGAGGAAGAAAAATAAATTCCTATTATTTTAAGGAGACCATTTCTTGCAACAGGGAGAGCTGTGATAGATGTGAAAAAAGGAGAATTAATAATGAGAGTTAATGATCAAGAAGTAACATTTAATATTGCAAAATCTATGAAATATCCATCAATAAAAATAGATAATGAATGTTTTAGGATGGAAGTAACTGATTATCTAAGTAATGAGCATTTTAAGAATGAGTTTGAAGATAAATTAAAGAGAATTTCTTGAAAATGAGGATGAAACAAAAGAAGAAGATTTGGATTATATTCAGGGCAAATTTGAAACATTACATTTGTTTGGAAACGATAATAAAAATCTTATTTCTTCAATTATTAAACTACTTGACTTGAACTAAAAATATTACTTGCTCATTTAAAATATGTGTTTTTAGTAAAGTTATCTACATTGCCTGTTATTGTATCTTCTGAATTAATAGAAATTCAAGAATATAAATTATTAGAGATGTAAAAAAATATAAAAAGGTTTTTAGATGGACTTTAGCAGATATTAAAGGAATTAGTCCTTCTATTTGTATGCACTGAATTCTATTAGATGAACAATATGAACCTAAAGCTAATCCTTAGAGGAGATTAAATCCAATAATGAAAGAAGTTGTTAAAAAAGAAATTTTAAAATGACTATATGTTGGAATTATATATTCTATTTCAGATAGTGCTTGGGTAAGACCAATTCATTATGTTCCGAAGAAAGGAGTGACCGTTGAAGAAAATGAGAAAAATGAATTAATTCCAATAAGACAAGTTACTGGTTGACAAATTTGCATTGACTATTGAAAATTAAATATGGTCACCAAAAAAGATCACTTTTCTGTACCTTTTCTATACTAAATGTTGGATAAATTGGCTGGGAACAAATATTATTGCTTTTTAGATGGATATACCGGTTATCACCGAATTTTAATTGCTTCAGAGGATCAATAGAAGACAACATTTACTAGCCCATATGGAACCTTTGCTTTTCGTAGAATGTCTTTTGAACTATACAATACATCAACAACATTTCAAAGATGTATGATGTCAATCTTTAGCAATTTTATTGAACATGTAATAGAAGTGTTTATGGATGATTTTTTGATATTTGGAACTTCATTTGAATTATGTTTAAATAATTTAGAAAAAGTTCTAAAAATATGTGAAAAAATCAACCTAGTTCTAAATTGAGAAAAATGTCAATTTATGGTTGCAGGAGGAATTTTACTTGGGCATAAAATTTTTGAAAATGACATAGTAGTAGATCTTGCAAAAATTTAAGTTATTGAAAAATTATCACCTCCGCTAATGTTAAAGGGATAAGAAGCTTTTTAGGACATGCTAGTTTCTACAGGTGTTAAATTAAAAATTTTTCTAAAATAACTAAGTCATTATGCCAACTTTTAGAAAAAGACACAAAATTTGATTTTAATGGGGAATACATAAAAGCATTTGAATTATTGAAAGAAAAATTAATCAATGTACTTATAATAGTTCCACCTGATTGGAAGAAATCATTTGAATTAATGTGTGATGCTAGTGATTATGTTATTGGGGTTGTGTTAGGACAAATGCACAAAAAAGTTTTTAAAGTAATATATTATGCTAGTAAAACTCAAAATGAAGCTCAAATTAACTACACTACTACTGAAAGAGACTTACTCGCTATTGTTTATGCCTTTGATAAATTTAGACCTTACTTAATTGGAACTAAATGTATAATGCATACAAATCATTCTGCTATTAAATACTTGATGCAAAAGAAGGATGTTAAACCAAGATTAATTTGATGGATACTTCTATTGTAAGAGTTTGACTTTACCGTAGTTGATAGAAAGAGAAATGATAATCAAATAGCTGATCATTTGTCTAGAATAGAAATAGAAATATTAACTAAAAAATGATAATCAAATAACTGATCATTTGTCTAGAATAGAAATAGAAATATTAACTAATTTTGGAAGTAAAATTTTAGAAAATTTCCCTGATGAATAATTATATAATATTGATGAAATGAATGTACCGTGGTATGCCAATATAGTAAATTATATTGTAAGTGATATTTTACCATCTGATATAAAAAATCCACATTTAAAGAAATTTATATATGATTCAAAATTCTATTTTTGGGATGACCCATATCTATATAAACAATGTAAAGATCTAATTATTAGAAGGTGTGTGCCTTATGAAAAAACTCAACAGATAATTGATAGATGTCATGATTCTGAATATGGGAGACATTTTGGAATGAATAGCGCATATAAGATTTTCCAACCTGGATTTTATTGGCCTACTCTTTTTAAAGATGTTAATGGATATATTAAAACATGTGATCGATGTCAACGAGTAGAAATATTTTTAGAAGAAATGAAATGCCTCTAAATTACATATTAGAGTTGAAATTTTTGATGTGTGGGGATTAGATTTTATGGGACCATTTATACCTTCATTTGGAAATTTATATATATTACTTGTGTTGATTATATGTCTAAATGGATTGAAGATATTGTTGTACCTAGATGTGATGCTCGGAGTATTTCTAAATTTTTAATTAAAAATATTTTTACAAGATATGGAATGCCGATAGTAATTATTACTTATGGAAGATGTCATTTTAGGAATAAGAGAATAAAAAAATTGATTAAGAAATATGATATTATGCATAGATTCTCTATTACTTATCATCCTCTAAACTAGCGGTCTAGCAGCAATATCAAATCGTGAAATTAAACGAATTTTAGAAAAAACTGTAAATCCTTATAAATTTGATTAGTCTGCTAGATTAGGTACTGCATTATGGGCATACGAAACTGCTTATAAGACTCCCATAGGAATGTCCCCATATAAACTTACTTTTGAAAAAAAACATGTCACTTACCAGTAGAATTAGAGCATAAAACATTTTGGGCTATCAAGGAATTTAATTTTAATTTAAAGGATGTTGCTGAGAAAAGATTATTGCAACTCAATGAACTTAAGAAGATTAGAAATGAAGCATATGATAATGCAAAAATCTATAATGAGAAAATGAAAATATGACATGATCGAAAGATTCTTCAAAAGAAGTTTGAATCTGGACAAGAAGTTTTATTAGAAAATACAAGATTGAGATTATTTCCAGGAAAACTAAAATCTAGATGGTTCAGACCATTTAAAGTAATTAAAGTCTATCATTATGGAACTGTTGTTATTAAAGTTCCTAACACTGGAAAAATATTTAAAGTTAATGGGCATCGATGGAAATATTTTTATGAAGGGCATATACCGCAATTTAAAGAAGTTTTAATTTTAAGTTAACCCAACTAATCAAATGGTATGTCGAGCTGACGACGTTAAACCAAACGTTTTATGGGAGGCGACCCATAAATAAATAAATATATATATATATATATATATATGTATTCCTATTTTATTTTATAAGTGTTTATATATTAGTAGATAATAATCCTCACAATTTTATATATTATAGATTAATATAAATATTGGTATTAGAGCAAAATTTAGAATCGAATTGATTAAAAACATAAAAGTTACAATTTTTTACCACTAGCGGCAACGGCGCCCGCGTAAACGGACCAAAGCACCGGCAACACCATCGGGAGTGCTGACGACGCCGAGAGCAGTTTGACAGTTTTTGTCAGATTTGGCAAACTTTGGCCGGATTTTGCTTCGTAATAACCGACGGGAGATATTTTTAAAGTCCTAAAAACTACCTTGGATGCCAGAAACTTCCTATTGATTATAATTATGTTGGGAATGGGAATGAAGCATTAGATATTATCTTAGATCATTCATCACATGCTTCAAGTCCATTGATGCCACAAACAGTTGGAAATTCACTTGTTGTGGAAAAGAGATTAAAGAAAATTGAAAGAGAATTTCAGAGTATTACGAATGCAATATGAGATCTTAAATACATTTTCGATCACCTAGATTGGAGGATGAAAGAGAATTTTATTCATACTAGAACATTTAAAGCATGATTAGTGTAGATGTTTAAAGAAAAAGAATGGATCGAAGAAAATTTGATTGATCAATTCCTGTACCGACCATTCTACAATATGTACGTTCATTACCAATCGATGGGAGATATCAGAAGAGGAGAAAGCACTGAAGATAAGCAGAATAATTGAAGAATTTGGACTCTCTACTAGTTTAAAATACTTATGTACTTAATGTGATTGTGTGGATTTGATTTAGTTTGCTTTGCTTTAGAATTCTGAACATTGATTCTGTGTACAGTTTTGTATCAACGTTTAGTGTTGTGGCTTGATTTCGACGTTGATTTATAATTTAGTTTGCTTAGTATGTGTGAAAGTGTGATTAAAAAAATATGTTTGTAAAAGTGTATTTTCATATATAAAAATTAGTTTGTTGTTGTTTGTGAAAAATGTTTGTTTGTGAATTATTGTTAGATAAAAATTTGTGTTTAAAAATACTAAAAAAACTTTAGAGAAAATTGAAAGGAAATTGAAAATTGAAAAAATTGAAAAAAGAATTTTTAGGCTTTCAGCGCCGACGGCTTTAGCATGGGCGCCGACGGCGCCCTCGACCCGAGAAAACCCCTTAACTCCGTAATATCACAATTTTCACCATAAATCGCCATTTTTTACCCTTTGAGTCACCTTCAACCTCTGATTTTCGCACCTAAAGCTTGCATTTGCTCAGATTTGAGACAATTTTAAGGCAAAGGAACTTCAGATTTCATCTTCTCTAGGTAAGAGCTACACTTTGAACTAAAAAAATTTTGATTTTCACTAAGGATTTATCTTACATTGCCGAGATCCGAAAATTTTGGAACTTTTTTAGAGATTTTGAGAAAAACCGTGTGAAGAACTCTTACATAATAGATTTAAGTTTAAAGCATTTTACTTTGTGATTTTCAAAATTTTTGGAATTGATTCGAATTTTTTTAAATTTTCTCTAGATTTCCCATGGCACCAAGAACGAGCAAAGGAAAAAAGAAAAGTAGATTTTGATGAGCAAAAATTTGTTAGTTTCCGGGCTAGTGCTCGATTCAATAGTTTACTTAAGCATAAAAAAGTAATTTCAGATCGTGGTTTTAAAAATCCGGGAGAAGTAGAGCGATTAATCAATGATCGGTAGTGGGAAATTTTCTGTTATTTTATTGTTGATGTGATTATTGGTGTAGTGATGGAATTCTATGCCAACTTTACTGAAGCTTCTGATGATTTTGTTTTTGTTCGTGAAAAAATGGTGGAGTTTTCTCCAAGAAAAATTAATGAGTTTTATCAGTTAGAAGATGTTTACAGTTGTCAGTGTAAATCATTTTCTGCTACTAATGAGACCTTAGATGAGGTTATTTCTTTTCTTACTGATGGAAGAGGGACTTGGAAAGTCAAAAATGGTGTTAAGATAAACTTTCCTCTTTCTATGTTTAATGTGGTATCTAAGGCCTGACACTATTTTATTTTTAGAAGAATGATTCTGACAAATCATCATAGTGAGGTGACCAAGGATAGAGTAATCCTGAACTTCTGCATTCAGCAGGTGATGAGGATAAATGTAGGCTTTATTATCTATATGAACACTAGATTTATTGCTTTGGGAGAGACCACTAGTGGTTTGGCACACCCTACACTTATTGTTGCACTCTGTCAACAGGGAGGAGTTGATTTTAGAACTGTGAAAGAGAGGATTTAGCTTATAAGACCTATTGGGTCTGCCGATATAAAGACATGATTCTCATGTTGATTGAAGATCTGGAAGTAAAACCAGAGATATTCCTTCTACTTCGAGGACCCCTATTTCTAGTGACCCTACTAACAGAGAACTTTTAGACCAGATGATTATCTAGCAGGATCTTAAGAATGGATCATAGGTTGCAGAACATGGATGTTAGAAATGCTCACACTGATGATTTGATATGGCAAAAGTTTGAATATGATGTTGCTTATGATGATGCGTTGGTGAGATACCTAAGGGGTGTTCATTCAGTTCAGTTTTCTACTCACCCTATTTTTACTCCATATCAGCGGCAAAATTTGGATGTAGATGAAGAAGAAGAAGATGATGATTGGTGATTTGATTTCTTTTATTATATGTTTGGTTGTACTTTGTTATTGTGTTGTTTGTTTTTATTATATTGTTGAGACTATTTGTTAGATTGTGAGACTTTGTTTTATTGTTATGTTGAGTTGTAATCTGTAATTTATAAAACTGTTTTCATTTCTGAAATTCAGTTTAGTTATGTTGTTAGTTTCAGTATTTTGTTAAATTTAGTGTAATTAACTTTTTCTCAGCAAATTTTATATGTATTATGTGCAATTTAATGTTTTAAGTTTTGTAGCTTTTTATATTAGCACATGCAGTATTTTAGAATTAAAGTTTCAAAATAAGAACCTTCAACATGTATGTCTTTTCTTTATGTATTTAATGTTTTCTTTCACCCTTTATTTTTCAGTTTTTCATGTTAAATCTTTTAAAAATTTAGGTTTGGGGGAAAGAAAAATTCCTTTTTAAAGAAAATAAACTTAATTTTATTTGTCTTCAATTAGCTATATTTTAAAAATATTTTAAAATCTAACATGACCTTTGGTATTAGAGGGTAACTTTAGTNTAACATAAGTAAAAATTTTCAATAATAAAGGTTAATTTTAGAGATTAAGATATTTGGTATAAAAGAAAAAGACTATGTTTTTTCTATTTTAAGTAAATAAAATTATATTTTTGAAATATTAAAAATCTTAAAGGTTCATGTAAGAAGAAAAGAGTTAAACTTTATGAAATCTTTAAGCTAATATAAATTTGTTAAGTGAAGAAAATGTAATAAGTTTTTAACTTTATGAAGAGGATAGTGAATTTCAAAATCATTAAAGGCTATCCAGATATAGTAATCCTCGTTTTTAACTTTAAGAAGAGGATAGTGAAGTTCAAAATCATTAAAGGCTATCCAAATATAGTAATCCAACTTTAAAAAGAGGATAGAGAAGTTCAAAATCATTAAAGACTATCCAGATATAGTAATCCTCAAAAAAAGAAAAGAAAAAGGCTATCCAGATATAATAATCCTCACATTAAATTTAAATTTTATGAAATCTTTAAACTAATATAAATTTGTTAAGTGAAGAAATGTGACAAGTTTTTGACTAGAAGATAATAGTGAAGTTTAAAATCATCAAAGGCTATCCAGATATAGTAATCCTCATATAGAAAAGAAATGAAAAGAAAAGAAAAGGAAAAAGAAAAAGAAAAAAAAAGATGTGGGGAGATGCTTGAGGAGATGCCTAATTAAAAATTAGCTTCACTTGAATCAAATTAAAAAAGAAGGCTTGCTACATTTTCTAAACTTTTATTTGAGTATTAGTTTATTTACTAGTAATTTTTTATGAAATTCTTTTTCATATGAATACTTTAAGTGACTTTAATATGACAATTTGCAATTTTTCTTAAAAAAATAGAGAATCAGAAATGTTAGACTTGATTGCTAAATATTCTTATACCTTTAGTATTAACTGGAGTTGTTTTGAATTTTTCTTAAGTTATGCTATTATATTTAGTGGACTAAGATATAAAAATCTAGAAGTTAAATTCTTTACCATAAGTCATATTTTTATATAGTAGAGGAGTTTCTTGAGGACAAGTAACATGTAAGTTTGGGGGACTTTAATACACCAAAAATATATACATTTTTACACCCACATTTTATATTCATTTTTGGTGATATTGTACTTTAATGGAAGGTATTTTCATGTTTTCTTGCAGGTTATTGAATTTTAGGACTTGAAATGAAAAGGAAGCAAAACTAATGAAATTTGGAGAAAAAAATGAAGAAGCTGAAATTTTGTTCAGCGCCGACAACGCCGTTTGACAGAGAGCACAAATTAAATTGCTGGACACTGGCAGCGATGACGCCAGAATGGGCGCCGACGGCGCCAATGTCGGTTCAGCCCCTGTTTCTAGAAGATTTAACAAATTTGAACACTTTTTGAAGAATTTTTGGAGACACCTATTTGGAGAACTGACTCTAGGCTTTATTTGGGGCCAAAATTGATCAGAAAAGTGACTCTTCCTACCATCTCATCTCCACCATTCAACCTTCCACTCATTACACATTCTTCCATTTTTCATTACACAGCGATTTAGAGTCCATTGTTCTTATAATTTAGAGTTTTATGGTGAGATTAAGTGTGAACTCTTCTCAAAGAGTGTTGGAGAAGGAGAAAAGTGAGAGATTTCTTCTTCCTACATTTACTAGAAAAAGCTATAAGGGATTTATTTTGAGAAAGAGTTTCAGATAAGTGTTGTTTGTTTATTAGTGTGGCATGAACTTTCTTTTATATATGAAATTTGTGTTTTGTTGTATCTGTCTCATGAAGTCTGAGTAGTTTACTTTATCTTTCTCCTTACTCTGAGATATGGTGAAATGAAGAGATATTATGGATGTGCCAATATTAAAATATAAAAGAAATTGTGATAATTTTTCAACTCTGAACTTAATTTACTTTTCGATCTGGCTAATTAAATTGTTAAAATATGTTGTGAAACATATGATCCGGGAAATGGAGTATGAGTTCTACAATTTTCATGAAGGAAAACTTCGTTGATGGAATTAAGTTGAAATAAATAGGGAAATATACTTTGTTGGGTGTAGAATTGGAGAATCTTTAGGGTGACAGACTTAAAATTCCCAATTTGGTCTTAGTATTTAAAAATTAAAACGAGAGTTAGTCTTCAGGTGAAGGGAAGTGGGAGCTCTAGAGTGGGAGCCAATATCCTCCTAGCCTAGCCACAGATTTAGGGACTAAACCTGGGATTAGCCAATGATTTTCTACAATGCTGTATCAGGGTAGAGAATTAAAACTGCTCATATTTGACACAATACATATTAAAACCATTTCTCTCATCTCATTTTACCAAAATCTCATTGTAGTGGGAAAAAAGTGTTTTTCATATAATAAATCTTAATCACATAAACATAAACATAGTTTAATAGTTTAGTAATTTAGTAGTTACTATTTAAATTTTGCATTTCAATTTTGATATTAGTTAAATAATTTAGTTCTGATAATATCTCAGCATTCGACATTAGTGACAGTAATTTCGTTTTGACTTTGTGTGAATTTTTTAGTAAATTTATCATTTCAAATTTAAACCTTCCCCGTGGGATCGATATTTGGGGCTTAAATGGAAAGTTCATTATTACTTGATAACGATACGTATATTTGCGTAGAATCCCAATATTAATAGCTTAAATCTCTAATTCATATAATATTGCATCAAGCTTTTGGTGTCGTTGCATAGCGAGTCAACTATATAATTTTTAGACAACTATATCAAATTCGGGATCAAAACTCAATCGGTAGGCCCTCATCAAGGGCTCTCGATACCATCCCTCTCTTTACATTCTCATGTTGACTTTGCTCCTAGCAGCAACTGTCGAACAGATGTATTGTGTTCCCTCGTATCGTGTGTTCAACACAATCTTTTCCTAGGGCTCACCTCATCCACTTGGAGAGAGGACTTCCTGCAGGAGTTGATTCCTTACTATGTCACGTTCGACTCCTGACTCGGAGAATTTCCCTCCTTTGACAGTCAACTCAAAGAAAAAGTAAAGCTAGTGCTTGACCCTTGTAAGGCCCATCACACCTTCCGATGGAAAGTCGCCTTCACCTCCGACTCCCATAGCTGATAAATTTCTCACATTCTATGTTAACCCACCAAACTTATCTTGAATATGAGCGCAATCGACAAAGGCAACCTTTTCCTTCTAATATGATGGAGGGTCAATGATTCCGACAAAGTTCAACTAACAACAACCTGCTAAGGGCCCACCATGATAGGACAAATCAACATCATGACAAGACAGCTCAACACCACGACAAAACAACTCAATGATCAATTTTCCTGAAAGGAAAGGAAAAAAATTAAATCACAGTCGAAGCAATCTTTAAAGCTGGCATACCAGAAGTCATGAGAAAAGAAAATATGACTCCACTAGTCCCACTATGACGTTTGATGATCGTTTTTTGATGCTCGGGAAACTCAAATTGATCGAGCGAAAATGTACGATTCACAAAATGATCGACCACGATAGATCGATTGACTTCTTTTACACTGCTTTTAAATTGCAAAGTCGAATCTCCAAGATCAAGAGGGTCATGTTTTTGAAGATGGTTCTCTGCTCGCTAGCGAGAAAATCCGCGAAAGTGTATAGTATAATTCATCTCGGATATAACTCCCAGAGGTTACCCACACAGGTAACGATAAGATCCATGTCTAGTGTAAGGAGTAAACCTGACTGATGCAAGGATCCAATCTATTAAACACGAAGAGGGTTAGCTATAACATATGTTTTTGTTGATCAACCAATCGATGTGAACTAGTCAATTGGTAAAAGGTTAAACTTCTTACAGTTAATCAATTTTATTGGTCAATCTACGTGAAACTACTTAAAATTATAATTCTATTATTGATCGATAATTTAAATTTATAGCCCTCTTAAAATTAATGATCAGTTGACGTGAAGATATGTTAAGGTCAGGATTTAGCTTTCAAGGTGATTCGATATATACCAGCAACAAGATCCGCGACACTTTATAAAAAGGATACGAGTCTATCCTGGGGTGATAATCCAATTGAATATTTTGAATGAGATATGTCTATCAACCAACTAAAACGACAGACTCACTTCCAATTTGAATAAAAACCAATAGCCATAGATCCATTGCAAGTATTAAGTAGCACAGAAATGTCAAACAAAAAAAATATATATATATATATGTTGAAACATTTACAATGGTTATATTGATTTTCTCCTGACTAATCACAAAGAAAAAAAAACAAAAACAAAACAAAATTTTGTTAAGTACATGAGGGATTAACAAGTAGTCGAGCAATCTTCATCGATAACACTTTCCTCGTCCTTGTCCCTCGAGGAATTTTTTATTTTGTTAAGGATAAGCATCACAAATTAGTCTGACTAAGAAAACTTTGCATCAATCATGTTGTGGTGAATAAACCTTTCGACCACATAATCAATGTCATACCGGAATTATTTTGTAACTACATCATGTGCTCTTTTTTCGAAATGGAAGATTCAACCTTCTCCTTAAGTTCATAATGTTCTTTCATACGGGCCTCCAACATTCCAGTAGACTATTTATTCTTCGCGACATAACTCTTAAGCTTTAGTTGGAGGAGTTTTTGATCGTCCTTAACTCTCTGAAAATTGGCTTACAGTGAGGCCATTCTCTTATTCTCCTCGATCAGAGAATTATCTGATTTTTTCAGTTCTAGACCTTGAAGATGAGCTAGACCTTGAAGATGAGTAGATTGCATTAATATCAGGTTGAATTGGACCGTGTACTGAACGATCTCTGAGTGACTCAACTCCTTCATATCCTCAGCGAGGTTCTCTGACCAGGCTAGCTCTAGAAGAGTGGATGGGATTCTGACGATCTCATCAGAATTGGAGTACCAATCTTTCTAAGGATCAACCAAACTGAATCACTCGTCTGAACTGACCAATAAATTTTCCCCTCTCCCCTTCATAGGGTCCCAAGCAAAGGATTTTTTTTTCTCTTCAGTGGGTAGGGGGTCATAGTCAGAGGATGCTTCTATGTCCTACTCTAGGGTAGAACTGGAGGAGGAAGCAGACTCAACACGAATGACCTTAGTCCTTTCTATTATATAAAAAAATTACAGATTGGGTGGCTGAGAGTCAAGCAGGACGGCGATGATTGATAGTCAGTCAGACGATTGCAAGGCAGGTGGCTGAGAGGATTGACGAGCTAAATTACTAAGAGCCTCAGCTCTTTTGAAACACTCTCATTAACAACAGGCTCCTTCCCCCCGCTTTTCCCTGCATCATCCAGATGAGATCGAGCAATAATGGTGACCTCACCGATCACTGTATTTTGAATAACTATCATGATCTCTTATTTTATTTTCAACTCCAAGAAGTTAGAGTTTCTTTCCAGCCAAAAACATAGTGTAACCTCGTTGTCGACCTTGAATGAATAAAAATGACTAACCAAGTAGATCGACCTTGGAATGATTTCTCAGTGGCAGAAAATGACAAAGGTGATAATGGAGTTTGGTAGGACTTGCTATAGAATAACCCCATACTTCTTAAAAACACTCTGAATTTTAGAGAATAGGGGAAGTCAGAGGCCATACTTTAATTGATTTGATAGAATACTAGTTCAGTATTGATGTTGTTCGACGGGCGCTCCAACTCCCATATTTTTTAAAGAAAGATATTGTTGTCAAAAACGTACAACCTCCACATCTCCTTCACATCTCCCTCTGACAAAACTAAGGCATGGAGTAAGAGCTGAAGTGAGCGGAGGAATACTTGGGAGCCATCATATCATTATGCAAGGGAACGAACGAAAGATGAATGAAAGAAAGAAGAATCAGAAGGTGAAGAGAAGGATATCAGAAGCGTAAAAGGTAAAAAACAACCTCTTTACCCATTTATTGGGTAAACACATAAATTGAGGAATCACATAGTGATAAGCGTCACACCAAATAACATTTCACGTTTAATTAAATATTATTTTTTTGCAAATAACATGAATACAAATCACGAAGGAAAAAAGAATTTTAAAAGGATCTTCTACCACTTTAGATACCCCTTTTGAAGAAACCTAATCAGTTCCATCTTGTCAATGTCTTGACCAAATCTAGTCAAAACAGTCATGTCAAGGATGGGCCTTAACTTAGTGTGCACATTGCTCATTGAATCTTGGAGCGATGCAATCTCACCTTCTAGCCTGGTAACGTCGGCCGACCTTCGTTGAAGTACAATATCCTCTGCCTCCAGTTCCTCACAACAAATCAACCATTCAAACAGGAGTGATTCAGTAGGATCTTTCAACCTCTTGGATTGAAGAGCCGACCAACACCTTCATCCAACGCTTCAATAAATCGGAGGACAACTTTTGACCACCCTTCAGTTGCTCCTGCTATGAATCTCTAAAGTGGACGATTGATTTCCATAAGATGTGGTCGGCCATAGAGGGAGGGAGTGCAACCCATCCTAAAGGCACAACTGCGACCAACGGGGCAGAATCAACAACATCCTTAGATGGCCTGCCATCGGTGCGAGCCTCCAAAACAATCGACTCATCTACTGTAAGAATGATATCAAAGGATGATTAAAAATTTTTTGAAAGAAATATCTTTATATCCCCACAATTCTATTTATTTCAGAAAGAGACATAAATTTTTCCACTCCTTAAGCCCGAGCATTTCCTTCCTTACTTCGCAAAGGAAGTGGGGGAGAGTTGGCAATTGACCTTTCTCTCAGCTCCACTTAACCACTCTCACTGGGAGCAGCAACTCACTCACTTTTTCAGCAGCTGCACCAACACTCGAGTTGGAGGCCAGACAAAGGGTACACCATCGATGACTTCTTTGGCGGCCGAGCGACATAGCTATCAAAAGAGGCAATTTATTAATAATTATTTTCTTCTTCTTTTCAGCTGTAGAAGATGTAGGAAGTTGAAAGCCTCCCAAAGCTAGTAGTCATTCCTACCTAACCCTATTTCTTAGACTCCCGCAATTTCAAACCAAGTTAAACTAATCATTCTTGATCTCATACTTTGATGTCATCTGATCACATCAAAATTCACTAATAGTCTTTTCCAAACTCTTCAACCACCATTATTTCATTAAACCTTCTTCCCTATACTATTAAATCCTTTTGTTTGGGTCTTTTCATGACACACTGTTACCTAATTGTAGGTCCCATCCTTTGAGCTTAATTTTTTCGAAATCCCATCCCCTTCAATCCTTCCTACACCTCCAAAGCCTTAAATTTGAAAGTCTATCCTTCAAATTTGGATAACATATGTCATTATATTAATCAAGACTATTCTTTAGGGCTCACAACTATGGATATGTAATTAACTATGAGGGTTTGCCCTTGTAGGGAATCTGACCCATAAATAAAATAACATTCATCTTACACTTATAAGATAAAGAAAAAAACCCTGGCTTTATAGAATTACAAAGGTCCTCATCATCTGGATGATTAGACCAATTTTAAGATAGTATTTACTTACCTCGAGGCAGCATGCTATTCTTTAAAATGGTGCACTTGGTCATGTAAGTAGAAGTCTTCCAAAAGTTCTATAGTGTGTAGCGACACAAAAATCCATCACCACTATGATTTAACCAAATTGGTTCAAATTGGTAAATTCATTTAAAATAAACTAGTGAAGGTTAATATGAGCCAAATCTACTCATTTCACCAAATCAATTAATGAAATTCATGGTCTAGCTTTGGCTTATTATTTATATGAAGATAGACCCATGATCAAATAAATTAACTATAGGCTTACCTAAGTGGGGATAAAGATGGCTTCATATGGCCAATAATAATTTTCCATCTTTATGCCCAAATATTGTACTATTCTTTGTTTAAATGCTTAATGGCTTCATAACAACCTTGAACTTCATGCATGTTAATAATAGCTAAGCCTAATTCAATCATGTTTTAAGTGTTAGGATAGAGGAATTGAGAAAAATAATACAAAAAAAAAAAATTGGAGTCTCTTTGGTCATCTTCCTTAAGCTCTATGGAGATTATTAACAATTGAAAATATGCTCAGAGTGCATGATCTGCTCCAAGGCTCAAAATACCTCAAGTTGGCTTTCAAATTCCCAATGATCCAAACCATATTAAACTAATTTGAGATAAAGTTTTATTTATCGTAAGTTCATGAAAGTGAGGGAATTAAATCTTTAGCCTTAATGAGCTAGATATAGGCATGTCTTCTCAGCCCTTAATAACTTTTCAATAGTTCTACATCCATAGAGTTTCAGCCAAGCTAGCCTAATTAAAACCCTTAGAATCATAGCCCTATTCCTCTTAATGTTCTTCAACATAAATTATTATAATTGGTAGTTTATGAAGAGAAAAAATAGTCTAGTTGCACACACACACAAAAAAACCATGAGAATGCTTATAGAAATGAGCATATGCAAATCATTTTAATTAGAATAGTCCATATCATGTTGAATTTAGATCCAGTCCATACATTAGATTGGTTTATTGTATATTTCATGCTATTTTATTTTGATTTCTATTATAATTATTTCATTAAACCAAATAAATTTAAATTTTAACCAAAGGTAATTCATATTAAAATGATTTTCAAAAAAAAATACTTGCATGGTATTTATATCATATTTTTTATTATTTAATAAGTATAATACATTATATTTTGTGTGTTGTACTTATAAATTGGATTTAAGAAACATAAACTCATTGGCAAGCTTAATTTTATCATTTTAATCCTTACATAATTATCTAATAGCATGATGAGGGGTTCAGCTCAAATTTTAAAGATGAAATTTTACTGTTAACAAATCTCAAAATTACATACATATATTGAAACATTACAAAAATTTAAAGGAAGTTTAGAACATGTCCTTGCATATTCCAAATTTATTTTAGAATTTTAGGAAATAATTCAATTTGCAAAAAAGATTAAAAAAAGCTGATTTTCACAACTTTTAATTTTAAAATTACATAAATAATTCTAAAATTTTAAATAAATTTTGGAAATGTTTCTTTTACATTGGACACCTTAAATGTTTTTATAATTGCTCTAGTCATTTGCATAAACTACCCCCTTTTTTCATAAATAAATAGCAATATATCAAATTAATAAATCCCACTGAGGGGACCCAAAACCATGTCAAGCTTGGAATGTATCATGAGCATTGAAACACACAATTTTTTTATTTATTAATTGAGATTATTTCCTATTCTCCATATTTGAGATTCTATTTTTTTCAATAGTTTAACTTAGAAGTACACCAAAAATTATTTATTTTTTTTAAATGACTTAAACATGTGTTTTACCTTTTTAAGTAGGGCTGTCAAAAAGGCTCATTGTTCGCGAACAACTCGTGCTCGGCTTATTAAGAAGCTTGTGTTCGATTCGTTCGATAAGTTAACGAGTCGAACACAAATATTTTTTTGTGCTCGATATATAAACAAGTTGAACATGAACAAAGATTTATTTTTTTGTGTTTGGCTCGTACTAGCTAGAAATGCTACTCACCAATTATATATATATATGATGGGTAGCATTTTTTAAAAATTTAATTGACTACAACTACAATGCTACAAAGATTTATAATCAATTAAATTAATTAAATAAAAAACATAATAAAAATATATTAAATTATATTTAAATGATGTTTTAATATAAATAATAAGATTTAAATCTTGCCCGAACCCTTCACATCTTACAACTTCGTGATTAGGGTTGCAAAAACAACTCTTTGTACGCAAACAGCTTGTGTTCAGCTCAACTTGGCTCGCTAAGCAAATGAGTCGGACACGAACACACTTTTTGTGTTCGAAATATGAACGAGCCGAATACAAACAATGATATCTTTTAATGAGTCAAGCACGAGATGAGCCTGGGCTCGCTCTTGCTCAACTCGTTTGCACCCCTACCTTTAAGGGCATTTACATGATTTTCCTTATACAAAATCAGTTTTAATAATTTAATAATTTAAATCCGAAAACATCCTTCCATCTTACAAAAATAGAATAATCAATCAAAATCAATATTTAAGCACTAAAAATTTAAACAATATTTTAAAAATGCAATGTTTGTAGATTTAAAATTCTTGCACTTAATTTTAATTTTCTTAATTAAAAAATTTAAAATTACATATAAAAGTACAAAACAATTTCAAAAAAAAAAAATTAAAGTGCTGAAAATATTTATTTTACATGCATGAAAATATTGCATTGCCACTAGAACATCTCATATCATATATTTCACATTATTAAAAGCCTTCTTTCATAATAAAACACATAAATGTTGTTTAATTAAATTATTAAGGCTCATTTTGAGCCTTCCAAATTTAAATATAACATACAATCATACCCAAATAATTTTAAAAATATTTATAAATTTAGTATTTTTATTGTTTTTCACCTCATAGAAGATCAATATGAGAAATGTAACATACACATTAGACATTTTAATGGAGGGCTTTCAAAGTTGCCATACAACCCAAACACAGACCAGGCAAACAAAAACTCATCAGAACTGATACAGAAGAGAAGAGAGAGAGAGAGAGAGAGAGAGAGAGAGAGAGAGAGAGAGAGAGAGAGAGAGAGAGAGAGAGAGAGAGAG